>SJYA01002845.1:138555-198385 GCA_006410615.1 Neotragus moschatus
CTATATGTCTATTTTCTGAGATATATATATATATATATATATATATATATATATATCAGTGTGTGTGTGTGTATATATATATATATTTATGAACAAATTTGACACACTGTTCTATATACTATTTTTCTCAGTTGCTACAAAGATTTCCATATTAGCAAACGAAGACATGATTTGGCTTTTAATAGCTGCATTTTGGATGCCTTCCTTCTTTTTCTATAATTGTCCTTTAAAATACATCATTTCTTGCATGTATGAGTACAGAGATTTGTGTGAATTTCTTGATCTAAGAGCATATACATTTAAAATCTTGAATTCTGATGCCAAACTGCCTTCCAAATGTGGAAGATTTATGTTCCATCCTTTATTTTCATGCTTTTTAATCTCAGTCAGTTGGATAACATAAAAATATGGTGTTCTGTATTTCCCTGATGCCCAGTGAAATTAGCATCTCTGCAGATGTTTATAAGCCATGAATATTTTCTCAACTGCCTTCAAGTGTATTTACTCCATTGATCCACTGAGTTACTGTCCTTTTAAATTGACTGTCAGGGACTTTTTCAATATGAAGAAAACTTGTCTTTTCTCTGTCAAATATGTTATAAACATTTCCTTTGGTTTGTGTTTGGTTCTTAATATTGTATATAGTACTATTTTGCAGAACCAAACTTTTTAAATTTAATTAAGCTTAGTTTAGCCTTTTCATATGCTATTTTATCTTTTTGCCTGTTTCAAGATAATAGAAAAATCACAGTTTTCTTGTAGTACATTTCTTGTGCTTTTGTAATTATCTTTTGAAATTCAGGCACACAGAACTAGATTAAACATAAATGTCCTTCATTCCCCTGTATGAATGAGTTTGAATTAGTCTGTAATTTATATATAATAATGTAAAAATCATCACAACTCAAAACCAAAGTTTAAAAATTCACAGTTATAACTTACCCTATGGTTTCCCCACACCCCATCCTCCCAGCTCATCACCACCATTAGAAGGATGACTTTTTTGAATTCTGGGTTCATCATTCCCTTGCCTATAATTTCCTTATAGGTTATTTATTATAAATATTTATTGTGTTTCCTTTTATAATTAAAAAGTGCATGTGTATATGTGTGTGTGCTTTTGGCTGTTTTAAGCTTTACCAATGTGTCATGCATGTCAGGAGTTCCTTTTTATTTTTTTTAATTTTTTTAATTAATTATTTTTTTAATTTTACTTTACAATACTGTATTGGTTTTGCCTTACATCAACATGAATCCACCACAGGTGTACATGATTTCCCAGCCCTGAACTCCCTCCCACCTCTCTCCCCATACCATCTCTCTGGGTCATCCCAGTGCACCAGCCCCAAGCATCCTGTATCCTGTATCGAACCTAGACTGGTGATTCATTTCTTACATGATAGTATACATGTTTCAATGCCATTCTCCCAAATCATCCCACCCTCTCCCTCTCCCACAGAGTCCAAAAGACTGTTCTATACATCTGTGTCTCTTTTGCTGTCTCGCATATAGGGTTATCATTACCATCTTTCTAAATTCCATATATATGTGTTAGTATGCTGTATTGGTGTTTTTATTTCTGGCTTACTTCACTCTGTATAATCGGCTCCAGTTTCACCCATCTCATTAGAACTGATTCAAATGTATTCTTTTTAATGGCTAATACTCCATTGTGTATATGTACCACAGCTTTCTTATCCATTCATCTGCTGATGGACATTTAGGTTGTTTCTATGTCCTGGCTATTATAAACAATGCTGCGATGAACATTGGGGTACATGTGTCTCTTTCAATTCTGGTTTCCTTGATGTATATGTCCAGCAGTGGGATTGCTGGGTCATAAGGCAGTTCTATTTCCAGTTTTTTAAGGAATCTCCACACTGTTCTCCATAGTGGCTGTACTAGTTTGCATTCCCACCAACAGTTTAAGAGGGTTCCCTTTTCTCCACACCCTCTCCAGCATTTATTGCTTGTAGACTTTTGGATCGCAGCCATTCTGACTGGTGTGAAATGGTACCTCATTGTGGTCCTTTTAAACTAAACTATATTGCTAAGATTCAAAAATACTGTATTGCTAATACAAATATATCTTACTGCCTACCACTGTATTTCATTAATACACTATGATGGTCCACTGTGGGCATATTCACAATATATTCATCTATATTCTGAGGGGTGGCATTTGACTTACTTTCATACTGTTGGTACTGTAAACAGGGCTGCTTATAAAATGCTTTAAAAACATCTCCTCTTGTACATATACCAAAGTGGAACTGTCTAGGTCATAGGGTTTATGGATGTACAACTTTGGGAGAAAATGCTGCACTTTTCACAAGATGGTTGCAAAAAATTTACACTCCTACCAGCAATGTGGCACTGCGTTCACATCATCTTCAACTTTGGCACTGCTGGAAAATTTTTTCTTTAACAGTGAAGAGGATGCAATGTGATATCTTAAGATATTCCATAATTTTATCAGTCATTTAATTATTGTATTTTGTAAATGTGCTGCTCAATTTATTTGCCCACTTCTTTGAGATAATTTGGAAGAGTGCTTTATATTTTTTTTATATGAGGGTTTCCCTGTTATATATAGACAAATGTCTTTCCCTCTTTTCTGTTTTGTCTATTAAAGTTGTCTTTCAATAAACAAAAAGGGGAGGTTCAGAGAAAAGCAACAATATATGCAAATATCCTGAGGCACAAAGGTGTCTAAGTATTTGAGGGACAGAGGGAGGAATGGTGTGATCTTCTATAGGAAAGCAGTGTACACTGAGTATAGGCTTTTAAAGAAAATCTTTTAAATGGGATGTGAGGTTAGGAAATGTATTAAAGAAATCATCCTGGCTTCTGTGTGGAGACCTGCTAGGGAAAGAATGTAGATACCTGGACAGCAGCTAGGAAGTTACTGGTATTATATTCAATACACGTGATGCTAAAGAATACCTTCATTTAAGCAGTGGCATTGGAGATAAACACAAGGTGGACTCAAGATCATTTCAAGGTAGTGCATCACCATTCTCCATCTCTTCCATTCAGCACTCCAGCCGTAACACAAATGACCCAGCATTTCCCAACAGGACATGCTGGTTCACACAGCCACTGCGCCCACACGGCCCCAGTGTCGCTTTCCACCACAAGCAGAAAAATGACCAACATCCTTTATGTACCCACTATGTCTCATGGGTATTTTAGAATAGTAACTACTCCAGATAACACAGATATTTTTATCACTTCCTCCAGATCTGGCAATATGCCTGGCATATACCAAGAACAGTGCCTTATAGTTTGATTATGATATCAATATCCACTTTTTTCCTAATAAAATGAAACTCTTAAAAGAACCCCACAAAGTTCCTTCCCTAAGTATCCTAGGTGGTAGAGATAGATAGAACCTTCTTATACTTCCTGCTACAACTTCTGCTTTGTATCGCCCCAGAAATGGGGAGCTGGAAGTGTGTGTGTGCGTGCTGTCATGTCCAACTCTTTGTGACTCCACGGGCTGTAGCCCACCAGGATCCTCTGTCCACAGGATTTCCCAGGCAACAATACTGGAGTGGGTTGCCGTCTCCTTCTCCAGGGGACCGTCCCAACCCAGAAATCAAACCCAGGTCTCCTGCTTAGCAGGCAGATTCTTCAGCAGCCAGATTTTTCACCACTGTGCTATCCGGGAAGCCCTGGCACGCAGGCACAGAGTTAGAAACACCATGTTCCAAACGGAATCAAGTCGATATCAGTCACTGACACAGTGGTAGGCGCTGGATGGGGAAGGCATCCTGGGGTCTTCTCTCCAACCTCAGCAACCCTCCACAGCAAGCCGGAACCCACCCCAGAGCATCCCAAGGGACCTGACTGCCCTTTGCCTATGAGGATGGCACAGATGAGTGAAGTCCGCCCTGTTTCCGGTTCTCAGCCATTTAGGTCAGTCCCCCTGCCCGCGTACTAAACAGGATCGTTCACAAAGGTGAAACAGGACCCCTCGAGTGTCTGGAGTACTCACCTAAGGTGCCCTTTTACTTTCCTTATTCCCCAGACCCGGCCCCATCCTTCTCTGGCCACGTGCTCCGCCACGATCACACTCGGACCTTCCTTAACAGACTGAGACTTGATTTCGCCCTAAGTGCTTCATGCCCTCGCCTCTCTTGGGCTAAGCTGCTCATTTTAACCTCATTCTTATAAAACTGCACTCCTAACAGCAAATAGCTCTAGATTTAGGCTTGGCAAGCTTTATCCTCCTCTAAAGACTCCATCCTTATGACAATATGATCCAGAGAAGTACTCATGATAGACTGCGCTTGGAGAGCAATGATACAGAAAATCCAGCTGTAGTGCTCAGCACTTCGCTTTCCCCTCAAAGTTCATGGATAAAGGTGGATCACTGAACTAACCTGTCATCTCTCTCTCTGATCAACTGCAGTGGATCTGTCTTCTTTTCTCGAGACTGTAACTCAAGTGGAGTAACCCAGAACTCATTTAGCAGGGGCTTGTATCTTAATGCAAAGGAAAAGCTAACAAGAGGTTAACTGAGTATTTGACTGTTGAAAATGTTAGGAATGTGTGATTTCCCTTCCCCTATGGACATAACTTGAAACAGAGTCAAGAGGGTGGATGAGCCCGTAGGGATGATCAGGGGGCTGAGCGGAAACTGTCGCTGGGAACGTCATTAAGAAGATTAGGTGTATGTGAGTGCAGTTCCATCTGGCAGAAGGGAAGTTCTCCCGCGTAATTCACTCCCAGATCAGACAGTGTGGCCATCAAGAAACAACAAAGAGAAAACAATCTGTCTGGAAGCAGCTGATTTTGAGGCCAGCATCTCTACAGAACAAAGCTGAAAGAGGAAGAACACCAAAGATAAGACCCAGCCAACGATAATACTTTCAAAATATACTGATAACTTTCCAAATCTCTTTTATGGGTATCAAGTAGCTGTGAGATATGGAAGACACAGACTGTTATCTTTACTTGGAATATGATGAGCACACAACCCAGAGAGGCTGAATGTAACAGAGTTGAAAAATCCTGGACAAAAAATCATAATATCTGAAATTCCAGAAATGCTGAGCTGCAGCTACTTCAAGGCAACTTTACCACTGATAGATGAGAAAAGGACTACAGCCCCTCTGCCTGAATGTCTCCTAAATGTGTCCAGAATCCACTGGGCTTCCCTGGTGGCTCAGACAGTGAAGAGTCTGCCCCCAGTGCAGGAGACCCAGGTTTAATCCCTGGGTTGGGAAGATCCCCTGGAGAAGGAAATGGCAACTCTTCCTATTTTTTTAACGTGACTACTAGTAAATTTAAAATTAGATAAGTAATTCTCATTACAGTTCTATTGAACAGCATTGCTCTAAAGGATTGGGGGGATGGGTGGAGTTATGAGATTAATGTAAATCAAGAAGGAACAGAATTACAGAGATTCCATTGTTGATCTGGTCTGCACAACAAGGTAAAAGCTAAAGGATGAAATTGGTTGCACAAAGTTATTCCCAGTGTGATTCATAGGATGAAACTAGTTTACAAACTATCACTGGTCCATGACAAGTATAGAAGTTGAGGGTGAGTCTTTGGAAACTTTTATACAGTCTGACTGGAGAAGGCAATGGCACCCCACTCCAGTACTCTTGCCTGGAAAATCCCATGGATGGAGGAGCCTGGAAGGCTGCAGTCCATGGAGTCGCTGAGGGTCGGATACGACTGAGCGACTTCACTTTCACTTTTCACTTTCATGCATTGGAGAAGGAAATGGCAACCCACTCTAGTGTTCTTGCCTGGAGAATCCCAGGGACGGGGGAGCCTGGTGGTCTGCCGTCTATGGAGTCGCACAGAGTCGGACACGACTGACGTGACGCAGCAGCAGCAGCAGCATACAGTCTGACAGGAATTTTACATTCATTGAACTTAATATTTTTAAATGGGCTCATTTTTTATATGTCTTTGTGTTCTCTTACTATAGTTTTCTTACTTTATTTGTTATAGATAATTTTATGAAATTACCAGTTTGAGATATTGGGAAAATGATCTTCACCACCAAGAGTTGGAAAAACACTGAGATGGGGAATTTAGGCAATCCCATATCAAGAGGAACAGAGATTTGTAGATTTCCTATATACTTACTGAAAGCCAGTGTTTAATGAAAAATAGTCTCTCACCAGGTTAAACTGGATGTGTGGTATAGTGTGGCCTGGAAATGTAAAAGGACATATTAGTAAATGCTATTTGACAATAATGAGAGAGAATAACTTGGGCGTTAAATGTAATCCAGTTTGGCAGTTCATTAACACATAGCTGTTCACTCTGCCTAAGTATGAAAACCAAAAAAAAATCCTGCTTAGAAGAATTAAAGATTTCTCCCCTTCCCTTTGAAACAAAACCAAAAAACATGTTGAACCCAGACACAGCAACTGGAGACCATGCATCACAAAGTCAGGATTCATTCTTCAGACTATCACTGCACTGATCCAACCACAGCACACTCAGACATCTCGAATACACAGAAGCTCATGAATCCTTGATTTCATAAGATGCTCCCAGACACAGAGTCCATGATAAAGAGACATACACAACAAAATGACTGAGGATATTTAAGTTGGTTATTTTCCTATACACACAGATTCAGCAATTCTCCCAGTTTGCTTACAACATTTCTAGAAAAGAGGACACAAATGTCCCCTTGAGGATGTCTTCTTGCTCAGGTGTTCTAAAGGTCCTTTATATTTGGCACCATAACCCTTCATCTGATTTTCCTCCATTGCACTGACATTGATTTGCCTAGGGATATGAGACAACTCGGGCTTCCCCTGGTGGCTCAAACAGTAAAGAATCCACCTGCACTGTGGGAGACCTGGGTTTGATCCCTGGGTTGGGAAGATCCCCTGGAGAAGGGAAAGGCTACCCACTCCAGTATTCTTGCCTGGAGAATCCCATAGACAGAGGAGCCTGGCAGACGGGTTGCAAAGAGTCAGACACAACTGAGCGACTAAGCATATACATGAGACAACTCAGGGTCTTCACAGGGTTGGAGAAATTTAGGAAAGATATCCCTCTCCCAAAAAAGATGAGAGCGGTGTACTCCAAAGGTCAGCTCCTAGAGCACAAACACTCTCTCCTGCTCACAGCATTTACCACAATCCTTGGCTATTAGGAAACGACTCAGTAAATATAAATGCTATGTATGGACTGACTCTAGCAGAGAAACATTAGTGAAGCATCTATCTGCCCAAACTGAGCATTTTGCTCTTCAACATGATCCTGTAACATAGGTGATAAGGAGCTTGAAACTAAAAGTCTGGTAACAAATTCAGGTCACCGTCCTCCTCTCCACATTTATACATCAGTTCAGTTCAGTTCAGTCGCTCAGTCGTGTCTGACTCTTTGCGACCCCATGAATCGCAGCACGCCAGGCCTCCCTGTCCATCAGCAACTCCCGGACTTCACTCAGACTCACAGCCATCGAGTCAGTGATGCCATCCAGCCATCTCATCCTCTGTCGTCCCCTTCTCCTCCTGCCCCCAATCCCTCCCAGCATCAGAGTCTTTTCCAATGAGTCAACTCTTCACATGAGGTGGCCAAAGTACTGGAGCTTCAGCTTTAGCATCATTCCTTCCAAAGAACACCCAGGGCTGATCTCCTTCAGAATGGATTGGTTGGATCTCCTTGCAGTCCAAGGACTCTCAAGAGTCTTCTCCAGCACCACAGTTCAAAAGCATCAGTTCTTCAGGGCTCAGCCTGTTATGCCCAAGTCGCGAAATCTCCCAATGACCACCAGAGAGCCAATATCTGATGCAAAAGCAAGAGAGTTTTTATTACCAAGCTCGAGCTGGGGCTCCCACCGACGCCGATGCAGTGGCTATAGGGAGGAGCCTCGAACTCTAGGTTTCATTGCTTATATAGGGTATTCTTGCACAAAAAATTCAAAAAACGGGAGTTTCCAGGTTGGGAGACGTCTAATTCGTTACCTTCTGTGGAAGGGTTAGGTGTTGGGTTCTAATTGGTTTTCATTTCCCAGGCTGGCCACGGGTTCTGATTGGTTCCTATTTCCCAGGCTTAATTCGAATTTCCCGGGCAGGTCATAAGTCCTGAACGTAATGGCTCGCAGGTGGTGGGGTGAGGTCAGGGGATTTCCAAAGACTCTTTCCTCAGAACTCTAAAATGGAGTCTTTTTTAACAAAATGGGGTGGCTTAGGTTCTTCAAGCCTTATTCACACTCCAACTCTCACATCCATACATGACCACAGGAAAAACCGTAGCCTTGATTAGATGGACCTTAGTCGGCAAAGTAATGTCTCTGCTTTTGAATATGCTATCTAGATTGGTCAAAACTTTTCTTCCAAGGAGTAAGCGTCTTTTAATTTCATGGCTGCAATCACCATCTGCAGTAATTTTGGACCCCAAAAAACAAAGTCTGACACTGTTCCACTGTTTCCCTCTCTTCCACCAAAAGGAAATAGCCTGGGTGCTCTCCGTGAACCATCAACTCTTTACTATTCTCTCTGACTTCCCTTCTTGCTCTACTTGGAGGTGAGTGGGGAAAGCTCTGTTCTGAGGACCAAGGGAGGTGTTTTCAGTTACGTGGGCCTCCCTCACAGCTCAGTTGTTAAAGAATCTGCCTGCAAGGCAGGAAACCCAGCTTTAATCCCTGGGTCGGAAGATCCCCTGGAGAAGGAAATGGCAAACCCACTCCAGTATTTTTGCCCAGAGGATCCCAGGGAGAGCAGCTCAATACTGATTCTCTGAAAGAAAATGTTATTCCCCCCAAAATATTCAGAAATTTTTTGTGTAGAACTTTTATGCACATACAGATTAAGGTGCCATCTGCAGGAAGGGTCCTTCTACAGTAGGTTTCTAACCCTTGGCTGAATCTCAGTCCACAAAGAACTCAAAGGAAGAGTTTTTCCCCAGGGAGTGTTTTCTTCTGCAATTAGAGGAAGGCAGTGTCAGACACATCTGAAGCAAACACACACACACACACACACACACACACACAGACTCCTCAAAGGCTGTGACTGCAAACCTTGCAATCAGGCTGAGATGCCATCACAGCTTTGCTGCTTAATTGCTGGGTGACTTTAAGCAAAACTATCATCAGAGTTTAATCAGAAACTCCAAAACATTCTAAGCATTTCAAGCAGGAAGAAATTAAATTTTAAAATTGTTGAAATGACTAGGGTAGCTGGAAAGAGGGGAGGAGCCCAAGTGGTGTTAGCAGCGCTCCGGAGCTGCAGGAAGCGCGACACGGTTCTTCTGCCCGCTCTCCCCTGCACCTCCTCAGCCGCTTCGAGAGCCCCCACACCAAGCTCGCGTCCCACGCCCCCACCCCCGCCCCACCCCTGCTGTGGGTGCCCACACTTCTCACAGCATTGCCCAGTGCACTGCCGCTGCTCTTGCCAGACCTGGAAGGACAGCTTCTACTTCCGCCTTCCTTGTCCAATCCCAAGTAAGGGCCTCCTACGGAAAGAAAACCAAACCATCCAGGAAGCGAGTCTACGAAATGAAGCTTCTAGGCTTTTCCAGCGTCTGACATACAGGAGANGCCAAAGTACTGGAGCTTCAGCTTTAGCATCATTCCTTCCAAAGAACACCCAGGGCTGATCTCCTTCAGAATGGATTGGTTGGATCTCCTTGCAGTCCAAGGACTCTCAAGAGTCTTCTCCAGCACCACAGTTCAAAAGCATCAGTTCTTCAGGGCTCAGCCTGTTATGCCCAAGTCGCGAAATCTCCCAATGACCACCAGAGAGCCAATATCTGATGCAAAAGCAAGAGAGTTTTTATTACCAAGCTCGAGCTGGGGCTCCCACCGACGCCGATGCAGTGGCTATAGGGAGGAGCCTCGAACTCTAGGTTTCATTGCTTATATAGGGTATTCTTGCACAAAAAATTCAAAAAACGGGAGTTTCCAGGTTGGGAGACGTCTAATTCGTTACCTTCTGTGGAAGGGTTAGGTGTTGGGTTCTAATTGGTTTTCATTTCCCAGGCTGGCCACGGGTTCTGATTGGTTCCTATTTCCCAGGCTTAATTCGAATTTCCCGGGCAGGTCATAAGTCCTGAACGTAATGGCTCGCAGGTGGTGGGGTGAGGTCAGGGGATTTCCAAAGACTCTTTCCTCAGAACTCTAAAATGGAGTCTTTTTTAACAAAATGGGGTGGCTTAGGTTCTTCAAGCCTTATTCACACTCCAACTCTCACATCCATACATGACCACAGGAAAAACCGTAGCCTTGATTAGATGGACCTTAGTCGGCAAAGTAATGTCTCTGCTTTTGAATATGCTATCTAGATTGGTCAAAACTTTTCTTCCAAGGAGTAAGCGTCTTTTAATTTCATGGCTGCAATCACCATCTGCAGTAATTTTGGACCCCAAAAAACAAAGTCTGACACTGTTCCACTGTTTCCCTCTCTTCCACCAAAAGGAAATAGCCTGGGTGCTCTCCGTGAACCATCAACTCTTTACTATTCTCTCTGACTTCCCTTCTTGCTCTACTTGGAGGTGAGTGGGGAAAGCTCTGTTCTGAGGACCAAGGGAGGTGTTTTCAGTTACGTGGGCCTCCCTCACAGCTCAGTTGTTAAAGAATCTGCCTGCAAGGCAGGAAACCCAGCTTTAATCCCTGGGTCGGAAGATCCCCTGGAGAAGGAAATGGCAAACCCACTCCAGTATTTTTGCCCAGAGGATCCCAGGGAGAGCAGCTCAATACTGATTCTCTGAAAGAAAATGTTATTCCCCCCAAAATATTCAGAAATTTTTTGTGTAGAACTTTTATGCACATACAGATTAAGGTGCCATCTGCAGGAAGGGTCCTTCTACAGTAGGTTTCTAACCCTTGGCTGAATCTCAGTCCACAAAGAACTCAAAGGAAGAGTTTTTCCCCAGGGAGTGTTTTCTTCTGCAATTAGAGGAAGGCAGTGTCAGACACATCTGAAGCACAAACACACACACACACACACACACACACACAGACTCCTCAAAGGCTGTGACTGCAAACCTTGCAATCAGGCTGAGATGCCATCACAGCTTTGCTGCTTAATTGCTGGGTGACTTTAAGCAAAACTATCATCAGAGTTTAATCAGAAACTCCAAAACATTCTAAGCATTTCAAGCAGGAAGAAATTAAATTTTAAAATTGTTGAAATGACTAGGGTAGCTGGAAAGAGGGGAGGAGCCCAAGTGGTGTTAGCAGCGCTCCGGAGCTGCAGGAAGCGCGACACGGTTCTTCTGCCCGCTCTCCCCTGCACCTCCTCAGCCGCTTCGAGAGCCCCCACACCAAGCTCGCGTCCCACGCCCCCACCCCCGCCCCACCCCTGCTGTGGGTGCCCACACTTCTCACAGCATTGCCCAGTGCACTGCCGCTGCTCTTGCCAGACCTGGAAGGACAGCTTCTACTTCCGCCTTCCTTGTCCAATCCCAAGTAAGGGCCTCCTACGGAAAGAAAACCAAACCATCCAGGAAGCGAGTCTACGAAATGAAGCTTCTAGGCTTTTCCAGCGTCTGACATACAGGAGAGAGAACAGCAGAAAACACCCATTATCACAAGTTACAAATCTGTCTGCATCATAGCTTTTGGGCTTCATAAACGAATGGCCTGATGCTATATTCATTTCTGTAAGGGCTTACTAACTGCTGAGCTATGATATGCTGGGTATTAATCTAGAAACTGTGGGTATAAAGTCTCTTCTAAGTACAGCCTCTGCTCTCACACGTGAATACGTATTTAAATACAAAGTGTAATAACAGTTTAATGCTAGCTCTATGCACAGGGTCATACAGCATCACACCAAAAAAGAGAGTTCTTTAAATAATTCTGGGAAGAATACAAATAAATAGTTTCTAAAGAAAGTGATACATACTTGAGTCTTCAACCACGGGTAGACTTATCCAGGCAACTGGTAGCAGAAGATTTCAGAAGAAATAAAAGCTAGTACAAGAGAGAGGACGCAAAAACCGCATACGGTATAGCGACTAATGCAAGCAATTCTAAGTCCTCGAGAATAAAACTCAAGATAAGAAATGAGACAAGGCAGAGAAGTGGAGAAGGGTAGTGAAGACATCCTTTAACCTGCTGAAAGGCTTAGACGTCAACCTACTAGAAGAGCAGACATATTTAAGAGCTTGAGGTTCAGCTGTGGTGTGTCAAATTCCCATTATGAGAAGAGGGTAAAATATGAGAAGAGAGGCCAGTGAGGAAACTTTCAATAGCTCTGGAATGAGTCAGGGAAAAGCTAAATTAGGACCAAAGCAAAAGAACAACAACAAAAAAAAGGTGAGTCAATCAGACACTATTACATGCACTAAAACAATGCTGGATCCACAGCTACAGCTATGATGGAGAATCTTAGTTTCCAATCTACTCTTGGAGTAGAAGCACATGCATTTAAGGATGTTGGTAAGATGACTGGAGTGGGAAAGAAAACCGTGCCGCTCCCAGGCAGTCGTACCTTATATGAAGAATGTATGTTCAGTCAGGTGTGATTGGCTTTTGTTTTGCTGGGAGTGGACAAAATGCTTGGAGTGGGGCTGGATTACTCCAGACAATAGAGGACAGGCTGATCCCACAGCCATCAGGAGTCCTGGTCTCTGGCTTAATTTAGAGAGCAGGAATAGAGGGACAGAGATAAAGTCAAGAAGTAACGATAAATTGTCAGGGTTTGAAGGCTGGTTAACGCAAAAGGTGCCAAAAGCCAGAAATCACGAAAAGTTATTAAAGTGCAAAGCCATAATCTTTTATATGAAACCCATGTGGCCAGACATACTTGAGGATGTAAAAAATTACAGATTTAATCAAGATAATATGGTTTCTATACCATGATTTCCAGAAAACAAGCAGGAAGGTATATACCAGTGCCACACTCCAACATGTTCATACTTTTTCAATGAAGTATATGAATATTCCTAACAAATGGGATAAATAAAAAACTGAAGTAACCATCTCAGTACAGGCAGCTTTCAACTCAAATGCACTGAGACAAGGTCAGGTTTCACTGCCGAACAGAAGATGAAAACCTCTCTGTTTTCAGATCTCTTCCCTAAAGAGAACCCTAAAACCCATATCTTGAGGGGACAGAGATGAGAGTGTCGGGTTCTGGGTGATTTAGGCAGATTTACCTTCTATTTGTTTCTGTCTCCAAAGGTAGGACCTTGTTTTCTATCATGAACTGAAGTGGGAATATGGGTGCCCAGCTATATCCACTGTTGCCAAGGGGCTCAGGAGCTCTGTGAAAATACACTTGACCTCAGTCATATTTCTAGACTTCACGGATTTTTTAATGATCTGGGTGTGTCACCTAGGAGTCCACTTTAGAGCAAAAGAGAATGAAGTCTTATAGAGTATCACCATGAGATAGTAAGCAATGTATCCAAATATGCAAGACTGGGTAGCATCCTGCATACCGGGTTTCTGGACTCAGAGACTGACTTCAGGCAGAGACTCTACCTGACTGTCTCCATCTGTCTCCCCAGCCAGACTCCTCTTCCCACCACCAAGACGCCAACAACCATTAAGAAGCGTGATGTCAGGGCCTTTCCTGGGAACTGTGGGTCCAGATGAGAGGAGAGGATGGTTGTGGATCCCTTGTTTTCCCCTCCCTGCCCCTCTACGGGCAAGCCCAACCCTCCAGGCACCTGCAACCAGGGAGGGGAACGAACAACCTGAACAGCAGGCTTATCGTGGGTAAAATGCTGGTGGCACAGGAACCAGAATGGTGGGGCCCAGACTGCTTTAGAAATTTCACTTCAGCCCCTTACCCTACAACAAAAGAGACTGAGTATATTTACTTTGAAACCCCTGCATTCATTGTTAAAACCCTAGACTTGCAACCAGCCCAATATATCACCTCTAAACATTTTCTTATAAATGGGACTGCTGATGTCACAGCCAACCAGAGTGTTGTATTTATCTAAAACTCCTGCTAGCTCAACAGTTGTATTATTATTTTTTTGTCTCTATATGTGAGAGATCCATCTCATGTTCTCCCAAGGAAAGAGGGCCTTACAAAATCACCAAGCTATTTTCCTGTCACTCTGTCCTCTTAATCTCCTACTTTCTTCATCATTCTGATCAAGGATGGGGGTGGTGACAGAGAAACATTGCAGGTGGATTCTTTACCAGCTGAGCCACAGGGAAGCCCAAGAATACTGGAGTGGGTAGCCTATCGCTTCTCCAGTGGATCTTCCGATCCCAGGAATTGAACCAGGGTCTCCTGCATTGCAGGCAGATTCTTTACCAACTGAGCTATCAAGGAAGCCTACACAGAAACACAGCTGACAAATTATTTTGCCAGAGATTCTGATTCTCCGGGTAGGAAAATTCCTTCCACAAGAGGTGGTTATATCACCTTCCCCACAGCACCCAGTTATCATACTGAAAAGTGAAAGTGAAGGCACTCAGTTGTGTCCAACTCTGTGGCCACATGGACTGCAGCCCACCAGGCTCCAGTCCATGGAATTTTCCAGGCAAGAGTACTGGAGTGGGTTGCCATTCCCTTCTCCAGGGGTCCTCCTGACCCAGGATCGAACCTGAGTCTCCGCCATTGCAGGTAGACGCTTTTACCATCCAGGCCACCAGGGAAGCCCAATTGTACGGAAGTAGTTTTCTAAGCAGGTACTGGGGTGAACGTGACAAACTGACAGAGAAGTCAAGCTCCCGAGTTTCAGAGTCTCCATACTCTCGGGTGATCCTTTTTCCTTTGGGGAACAGAAAAATAAGCAGTAGGTCTTCCTTTGTTCTCTTTTGTAGAAATATCTGGCTCCCATTTCAAAGGAGGTCGCCATCACTATTTTCCTTTTGCTCTCCGAGTGGCTGCGGAAGACAGATCTCGGCAGTGATTTATAGAGGCTCTCATCTCTCTGTTTATTTGTTCACAGCCAAAACCTGGAGACTCCTTCATCCTCATCTCTGAGCACTGACCCCACAACTACCTGATTCCGGTCATCAGAAAATTAGCTCTCACCTGTATAAACTTCCTTCCAGAGAGCAATGGTGGGCATGCAACCATATGACTTATGATTTCATTGTTTGTGATGAAACAAGCAATGAGAAACCAAGTCTGCAGTAACTCGAAGGGGCTCCTCAGGTAGGCAGGCTTAATTTGACACTTCGGTACGTATACAAAATTACTTAGCTCACACAATTCTCCCAAACCCCTCCCTAGACCCTTTCCAAAGGTGGAGCTATTTAGACCATGTGTCGCTCTGTCTCTAATTTCAATATATTTAGTAAGCATGTAGGCTTTCTTTCCCATCACACTGTCATTATCATAAGGTTGGGAACCTTACTGCCAGGGCAACCTGGATGAGAGTACACAAGAGTGAAGTCAATCTTGATTAAAATCCTAACTCTGCTTGAATATAACTGTGTTCTTGGCTCCCCTGACTCAAAAGTCAAAAGAACGATCATTTCTCCAACTTGTCAGTCTCTCCAAAAATGTATCAGTGACTTGTATATGTTTCCTTGAACTTGTTGTTGTTCAGTCATTCAGTTGTTTCCAACGCTTTGCGACCCCACGGATTGCAGCATGCCAGGCCTCCCTGTCCTTCACTGTGTCCCAGAGTTTGCTCAAATTCACATCCATTGAGTCGATGATGCCATCCAACCATCTCATCCTCTGTTGCCCCCTTCTCTTCCTGCTCTCAATTTTTCCCACCATCAGGGTCTTTCCAGTGAGTCAGTTCTTCACATCAGGTGGCCAAAGTATTAGAGCTTCAGCTTTAGCATCAGTCCGCCCAGTGAATATTTAGGGTTGATAAATTTTAGGATTTACTAGTTTTATCTCCTTGCTATCCAAGAGGACAGCAAAACCTCAGTATTTCTAATCACCAGCCTTAATACCCTTGTATCCTCCCAAACCATCAATTTTTCTGTTGGGATGCTCATTCTGGTCAGTCCTGCCCACTGAGAAAAGAGAGCTCTGCAAAAGTAGGAAAGGGGACACACAGTCTATTCCACCCATTAGTACTTTCAATTCTAACTATATTCAAGGGTCAGCTCAAGTTATGTCTCCTACATGAATTCCTCTTGAAGCCTCTCAGACCTTCTCCTCCTCTGAATCTCTAACCTTTTCAGTCTATGAATCTCATTGGGCCTTTGCTTGTATTCTTAGAACTGTTAATTTATTATTTTGTGTACACTGACTTGTTCCCCCAACTAAATCATAACTTCTTTCTAACGTGAATTCCTTTGACTATCATTTACTAAGCAACAGCTGCGTTCTGCATACTGAACTGTACAGTAAAGTCACAAAGTAGTGGTAGTGTTAGTCACTCACTCATGTCTGGCTCCTTGCAACCCCGTGGACTATAGCTCACCAGGCTCCTTTGTGCATGAAATTCTCCACGCAGGAATGCTTGAGTGGGTAGCCATTCCCTTCTTCAAGGGATCTTGCTGACCCAGGGATCAAACCCAGGTCTCCCACACTGCAGGCAGATTCTTTAGCATGTGAGCCACCAGGGAAGCCCCCAAAAGTAAATATCTATAAAACACTTGTATTCAAGAAATGCAGTTGACATGTATATACTGCTATATTTAAAATTTGCAGTTGACATGTACATACTGTTATATTTAAAATGGATAACCAACAAGGACATAGAGTATAACACGGGAAACTCTGCTCAATGTTCTCTCTCTCTTTAGTTACTAAGTCATGTCCGACTCTTGCAACCCCATGGACTGTAGCCTGCCAGGCTCCCCTGTCCATGCTCAATATTCTGTAACAACCTAAATGGGAAAAGAATTTGCAAGAGATGAGGTACGTGTATACCTGAATCACTTTGCTGTACACTTGAAACTATCACAACATTGTTAATCAACCAAACTCCAATATAAAATAAAAAGTTAAATGAATAACCATACCTTGAATGACTGTTAAATAAGAGTCTAAAGAAGTGGAGAAAAAAGGAGTACAGTTAAAGAAGCATTGATTCGCATTCTGCTGTCCCCCCAGGACACAAATGTTAAATTAGGAAAAGGACAATCACATCAACAGGATAAAATAATAAGTAGACTTGTCAAGTGGCAAGAGACTCAGATTATTCTTCATAAACCTGTCAGTCCTTTATTACCAACTTCCCTGAAGAATTCAAAGCAATGACTTCAAAGTCCCCTTACGATTCTGGAGGTCTGTTTTTGCCTTGGTATACTGAGCAACCTCACTGATCTCTGCAAAACTGTCTTCGCAAAGAAACAGCTTGGTTATTCCCTGGAGCTCAGGAAAAGAAATACCTTCCACTTCCCTTCCACCTTCTTTACATCATTCGGAGAGAGTAATTTCCAGCCCCCTTGATGTCAAGTGAGGCAGTTAAATGATGATCCTAGAAAAACTGATCAATTCCAGCTACTTCTTAAAGGGTTGATTCAATAGAGAATTATGGAAATACCCATCCAGGATCCAAGTCATATACCATAAAATACTGCTGCTGCTGCTGCTGCTGCTGCTGCTGTTAGTCACTCAGTCATGTCCAACTCTTGGTGACCCCATAGACTGTACCCCGCCAGGTTCCTCTGTCCATGGGGTTCTCCAGGCAAGAAGACTGGAGTGGGTTGCCATTTCCTTTTCCAAAATATTGCTAGGTTCAGACAAATAGTGTTGATGGTGCCAGGCAAGTACCTTTTATTTGTGAATATTCTTTGGAAGAACTAATGCTGAAGCTCCAATTCTTTGGCCACCTGGACTGAAGAACATTAGAAAATACCCTGATGCTGGGAAAGGTTTAAGGCAAGAGGAGAAGCAGGTAACAGAGGAAGAGAGGGTTAGACAGCTTCACCAATTCAATGACCATGAATTTGAGCAAACTCTGGAAGACAGTAGAGGATAGAGCCTGGCGTGCTGCAATCCATAGGGTTGCAAAGAGCTGGACATGACTTAGGGACTGTACAACAGCAACAATACTCTGGAAACCAGAAGAGGCAAAAGCCTGCTCTCAGCACTGCTCAGAACATCCTGTTAACTGAGACCATCCCTGTTTCATGCATATTCAATCTACCTGCATAGAGGGGAATCACAGTGAGCATACCGAAGGTACGCTTGTCACTTTCTGTAACTAACAGCCTTCGGCCGGCATCCTGTCCCATGAAGGCATCTAGAAATGTCTGGATTCTACTTTGTGTTTGCTAGGACTGGTTCTAAAGAAACTGCCCCTATAAATCCATTTCTGCCTCTTTTTAACCACTTTGGAAGCCCTGCTTATGTTTCTCATATCAACCCCACACTCATTCTCCTACACCTCCTAAAAACTGCTCTCTGACCGATCAAACTTTGCAAGATCCTAGCCTGGACACTTGAGACAACAGTTGAAGTGAAATTTCCTCCGGCAGCCAGCAGGTGCGAAAGGTAGGGGGAAGGTGCTCACAGAAAGTGAACAAAACCAGGGAGCTCCTGGGGCAGCTGTGAAGTCACCCTGTGCGCACAATGCCTAACCTGCTCGTGGGTGGCTGGCCTGGAGTTAGGAGCCAGATTCCAGGAAAATTACAGATCTGACTAGCCCCGTTTCTCCCACCAGATTGGTACTCATTAAACATTTCACAGCTCGGACACCCTAAAGCCTCTCCACTGTTTAAAGACTGAAGCTGTTAGGAAATCAGGAATCCCTGCCAGCTAAAAGCAAGATGGAGTCTGCCAAATAGTTGTGTTAAAAAAAAAAAAAAAAAAAAGTCAAACGTGACCTCTCTGCCTGCTTAAAGGTCAAATTAAGCATATCCTACTGCTTCTGATTAACAGGATGAGGAAAGACAAAATCCATGCCTCCCCTCGTTGAAGGGAGAGTTCACCACAACAAGCAGAGTGTCATTTACTAGGCTGCTTTTAGACAAATCCACTCAAATTTACCTAATTACAGGGTGCTCTCCGCCCAGCAGCTTCTCCAGCAGAGCCCAGTGAAGAAACGCATCAGTAATTGGTCAAAATGTATCAGGTCTTTCCAGTGGCGAAGTCTCTGCAAATGCCATTTCACACAACAATGGACGTGTTACTAAAAGTTCTTGATAGAGAACCAGAGAGCCAAGGAAATGTGAAGCCAGGGGGTATCAAAGGAAATAATACACTCTGCTCAACGCATGTCTCCCTTCATTCAATCAGTGAGCATTTATGAGACCTAGAATGAGGTTACTGATGCCAAAATGAGATTTTAGTACTCCTGCCAAAGGCACAAATATATAGACATAGAGAACTTTAGTGATGAGGACAGAGGCAGTGTGAAAATAAATCCTGAAGCACCCACATTTGCCCCTCTGATTTCCCTCCTCTTACGCTAGGTGATGGTTTGCATACCTAAGTGAAAGTGAAGTCGCTCAGTGTCTGACTCTTTGTGACCCCATGGATTGTAGCCTACCGGGCTTCTCCGTCCATGTGATTTTCCAGGCAAGAGTACTGGAGTGGGTTGCCATTGCCTTCTCCAGGGGATCTTCCCCATCCAGCGATCAAGGCCAGGTCTCCCGCATTGTAGGCAGATGCTACCTAAGTAGTGGTACTCAAACCTAGCAAGGCATGACTGGGAAGGTGTCAGGACCCGGCTGAAAGAACTTCATAACCAGACAGGAGAGAGAGAAGACAGCAGAAAGAGAAGGACCAAGGGAGAACTCGGGGAACTGTAAGACAAGATCTGACCACAGAGGAAAAGAAAAATCATGTCCTTTTCGACCCTGTGTCCTTTTGCAGTCTTACGTTAGTCACCTGAACACAGAAAACAGGTTTCAATGAATCTTTCTCATGTTCAGTAATTCATGGACATAAAAGTGATACACAGCTTTTCACCCCAGGGAATGCTGTATCATTAGAGGCTTTTTCACACCATGAAGTCCGATAATAATAGCTTTCAAATAAGCATCTTAAAGAACTTAGCCACGTCAGTGCGTGATAGTGTGTTAAGTAGCTTCAGTCGTGTCCGACTCTTTGCAACCCTGTGTACTGTAACCCGCCAGGCTTCTCTGTCCGTGGGACTGTCCAGTCAAGAATAGTGTAGTGGGTTGTCATGCCCTCCCCTAGGGGATCTTCCTGACCCAGGGATCGAACCCATATCTCCTGCGGCTCCTGCACTGCAGGTGGATTATTTACCGCTGAACCACCAGGGAAGCCCCAGCCACGTCAGTAGACCATCACAAAATGTGTAGTGAGGGCCTGTATTAGCCAGGCACCTCTGTGACAGGTGCAAGGGGAATGCCAATGGTCAGTGAGGACATTGACATCACAGAGGACAGACACACCACTGATTCTGTGGGAAAGTCAGTGAGTCAGGGGCAAGGGCAGAGGGGAGAGTGGAGGCAGACAATGAACAAGTAACTAGCCCTGTTGGGCGAAAACAGAGCACTCATCTCCAGCAGGGCATGAACACTCTCCACCCTCCATGGCTGGGGCCGTGATGTTATCTTCAAATGAAAAGGGTCTCGCCGACTGTGCCTCTGAGTCACAGCTCCAGGGAAGCCATGCAACCTACAGGAAAGTTCAGGCGAAAGGACTTTCATTTCTGTTTATTTTCTAATCCAAGTCAGTGCACCAGGCCTCTGAATGCCTCCAGGTGACTGAGTCACGAGCACTCTTGTCACTGGTACTTGACATTAACTAGATTGATGGTACAGAATAGAAACCAGCTGCATGGAAAGTGATGACGGCATCCCTGAGCTGGGGCTCTTTCTCCCCTGTATCAAGTCTTCCAAAAGTCAGCAGGAGCACAGGACGAAATTAGTATCTTTCAATGCAGAGAGGCATACCATCTTCCTTTTCACTAAGATCAACATTTAATGATGCTCTCTCTCAATTTTCACCATTTTATAATAACACATTCAAACTAAACAAGCTACGTTTGAAGTAAGACTGTGTTTCATTACAATTACTCAATCTAACAGTGGGCATTATCACTTACATCAATTATTTACATTTTCGTTCTGACAATATAAACTTCCGATAGTATTTATTAAGTATCTGCTTCACACTGAGAAACAGAGGCTTAAAACATTCTATCTGATTTGAAGGATTGGATCACTTCTTCAGAGAGAGCAAGTACATATGTATGAAATTATTTATAAACAAGCAAGTACATGGCATATGAACAGTGTTAATCCACAAATTGTAAAAGTGCAGTTATACATAATTGGAGAACAGGGTCATGATTCATCACACTTCACAAGCTTCGAACTATGTATGATAGAATGAAATTAAGAAGAGAATGATCAAACAGGCTACAGTTTCATTTAAGAAAAGAAGCCTTCCTGAGAGAGATGAACTGCAAAAGTTTAGTTATTTATTATAAATAAAATAAATATATCAGTTCAGTTCAGTCACTCAGTCATGTCTGACTCTTTGCAACCCCATGAATCAAAGCACGCCAGGCCTCCCTGTCCATCACCATCCCCCAGAGTTCACTCAAACTCACGTCCATCAAGTCGGCGATGTCATCCATTCATCTCATCCTCTGTCATCCCCTTCTTCTCCTGCCCCCAACCCCTCCCAGCATCAGAGTCTTTCCTAATGAGTCAACTCTTCGCATGAGGTGGCCAAAATACTGGAGCTTCAGCTTTAGCATCATTCCCTCCGAAGAACACCTGGGACTGATCTCCTTTAGAATGGACTGGTGGATCTCCTTGCAGTCCAAGGGACTCTCAAGAGTCTTCTCCAACATCACAGTTCAAAAGCATCAATTCTTCGGTGCTCACCTTTCTTCACTGTCCAACTCTCACATCCATATATGACCACTGGAAAAACCGTAGCCTTGACTAAACGGACCTTTGTTGGCAAAGTAATGTCTCTACTTTTGAATATGCTATCTAGGTTGGTCATAACTTTCCTTCCAAGGAGTAAGCATCTTTTGATTCTATGGCTGCAGTCACCATCTGCAGTGATTTTGGAGCTCAAAAAAGGTCTGACACTGTTTCCCCATCTATTTCCCATGAAGTGATTAATATATATATTTATATTTTATATATTATTAAATATTTATAAAATTATACATTGCAATATATTTATTATATATAAATTATATGCAAATATATAATATTTACATATATTATATAATATGGTATATTAATATATACACATATAATANCAGTGATAAGAATTCGCCAGCAAAAAAAAAAAACTCATGAAATAGAACAAAAGTTTAACAAAACAGTCTGCCATAAATGTATTAAAAATGTAATGAAGCAATTATAGCTACGGAGAAAGATCACAATAGGAGGTGACATCTAGATAACAGGAGGAAATGAAATAGGAATAAATAGACATCAAGAAAAAATAAAAGGAAAAATCATTATGGCTGTAAAGACAAAAACTGCACAGTGAACAAGAGAGAACGCAAGCTTGGGAGGTCCGTTAACAGTCATACAAGATGGTAATTAGAAAATTAACACGTGAAACAGAAAACCTTGTTAAATGAAATGATTAAAGAGAACACAATAGAGTAGGCAAGAAGCAGAGTCCTAACATCAACATATTTGAAGTTCCTGAAAGACCAAAGCCAGCTGCATGCAACAGCACACACATTTTTAAGTACAATAAAGTTTTCCTGGAACAGAAGAAGGCCTTAACCCATCAACTGAAAGTGCATACCATATACCAGTGAAAACTGACTCATGCCAGTCAACACAAAAAATATGTGCTAGTAAAGATGCTATCGTAATAGAGGACTTCAGCTGTAAAGAAAAGTTCTTTGGGCAGTCAGGCAACATGTTCAAGTTGCAAATATTAAAAAAAAGGAAGAAAGAAAGAAAATTAAGCTGGTAACAGGCTTCTACCCAGCAAATCCAATACCACAAATCAAAGGAAGAAAACCTACAAGTTACTTGAGACAAGAAAGTGTGAATAAAGGAATTTATATCCAGCCAAAGATTTTATATCTCTCAAAGTATAAGACACAGATTTGATTTCCCACTTCTAGTTCATGAAGCATAAAGGCTGCTGACAGTTTTGCACATGTAATAAATCAGGGGCTCCTGTTTACTCGGACTCTTCTTGAGAAAACTAACCACCAGAGGGAAAGCCCCTGCCGACCAGACTGGTGGGCGAGACTCTGGCAAAAGGCCTGGCAGCTAAACGGGATACACTTAAGCACAAAACTAAGACAAAAGCAAGGGTGGGAAAGGAGCCGTAAATAACCTGACAATGTAGGAATGATAGGACTTTTAAAAGAGGAAAGGTAAAACAAGCTTACTGCTTGCCTTTTCTCCCCCTGATGGCAGTCAGAGTAAATCAGTCAAAGGTAAGAAATCAAGTATGCAAGACTGTGTGTATTTCAAAGCACAAAGATAAATGCTCAACTCAGACCATCTATTGACAAAAACTGGGTAATATAGGAGAGAGTATGACTAAAGAAAAATTATGTAAGCCAGTTAAATCATTGCTTGTAGCAGTGAGCTTACTGACTTTGTTAAAAGAAAGAGGGAATTAAAACCACAATGTTAAGGTGTATTTATAAACAAATATGCATTTATATTTAGAACAAAGAAAAAATCATCTTAAACATCAGACAAATTACAAGTTTCAAAAGCAAGTAAAACAGATTATCCAGTGTAAGACCTATATATTATATAAAAATAATAAGCATATATAATACACACTGAATATATATGTGCTATATCAATAAATATAATAAGCACAACTCATCTCTTAAGAAAATAGCTTTCCAACTTAGGTCACAATTGAAAACTCCATTCTGTCACATATACAAGTGATGCATCCAAAATAAAGTCACTCAGAAATGAGAAAGAAAGGATAGAAAACAGCGTCTCAAGCAAATAGAAACGGAAATCATCAGGAGTCACGATATTAATTTCATGCAAAATAAAATTCAGGTTAGAAAAGCACAAAGATGGGTGTTCTGTAAAGATATGGGTATAACCCACAATGACATTCACACAGTTCTGGATATATATACAAAAAGTAATATACAAGCAACTTGCTAAAAGAAATTACAGAAGTTACAGTAAGAAACGATACCTGGTAAATGAGAAATCTAATTTAGTGTTCCCAATCTGCAACAGATCAAAATGTCCATTTCCTCTAAGTTAATTAATGAAGTTAACACCATTCCTATATACATGGACCACAATTTCTTTTTCCTGGAGTTATATAAGCTGATCGATTATGAAATTCTCATAGAAAAATAAACAAAGAAGGAGAGCCGAGGAAATTCTGAGAAAACAGTGACATGAGACTTGCCCCTTAATGTACTAAAACACGGGGTGAGATCCCCATAATCAAAACAGTGTGGTTCTGGTATGTGACCAGACAAGTCAGTGGCATAGATTAGAAAGTCCATAAAGAGAAACAATAACGTAGAACGTAAGGATTAAGATGAGACCTCAAATCAGTGGCATTAACATGGATAATTTAATAGAGGGTATTGGGACAATGAAGTTCCTCTGGGAGAAGAATTAGCGGGGCTGAGGAAGAAGGAAAAACTGTAATAGATCAAAGAATTAAATGTAATCAATAAAATCAAAAAGACATGGCAAAAAGCTGGTGCAATCTTATTTATAAGACTGGAGTGGAGGAGGCCTTTTAACCATGATTCAAAAACTAGGAGCTATAAAAACTGGATAGTGGAAGTGTCAGTTGTGCGGTCGTATCCAGCTCTGCGACCCCCTGCAGTAGCCCACCAGGCTCCTCTCTCCATGGAATTCTGTAGGCAGTAACACTGGAGTGGGTTGCCGTTCCCTTCTCCAAGGGATTAAACCCGTGTCTCCTCCGTGGCAGGAAGATTCTTTACTGTCTGAACCACCAGGGAAGCCCATTTAAAAAAAAAAAAAAAAACATTTAAGTGTGATGCTAAAAATAAATAAATCTACATTTTTTAAAAATAAGCCAAGAAAAAAAAAAAAAAAANTCCAAGGGATTAAACCCGTGTCTCCTCCGTGGCAGGAAGATTCTTTACTGTCTGAACCACCAGGGAAGCCCATTTAAAAAAAAAAAAAAAAAACATTTAAGTGTGATGCTAAAAATAAATAAATCTACATTTTTTAAAAATAAGCCAAAAAAAAAAAAAAAAAAAACACCTGGGATAAAATATCATTAATACCACCCAAGACTAATGTCACTAATGTATAAAGGACTTTTCGAATCAAAAAGAAAATGATAGCCTGATAGGAAAACAGGCAAATCACATGAACAGATAGCTCATAGGAAGAGAAATATAATACTTAAATCTACAGAGATGCTGAATTTCATTCAGAAATAGAGAATGCAAAAAAATAAAAATAAATTATCTTGAGATTATGTGATTCACCTATCATTTTGGCAAATATACCAAAGCTCAAGAACACTCTGTGAAGCCACTCGCTACTTTGTTACTGGCAATTCAAAGTGGTTCAATCACTACAGGGAAGAATGTGGCAGTACCTCCCACAGTGACAGACTCCACAATCATTCCTAACAAGGTATCCTTCAGAGATGGCTGCATATGTGCAAAATGATATGTAAACAAGGTTTGCCATCGAAGCATTCCAGGAGATGGGCAAAATCCTAAGTGTTTAGGATGAGGGCAGCCTAAGTAAATCACGCAAATTCACAAAAATGGAATACGCTGCACCCGTTAAAGAAAATGAGAAATTTCCCTCCACCTTGGTATGGAAAGATCTGTAAGATATAAGAAATGGAGAGAAGCCAAGTTCAGAACAGTGCATATAGAATGCATCTGGCTGTTTACCCTCCATTCCTAACCAGATTTAAAACCCACAGTGCAGCGGGGTGGGAAGGAGGTTCAAGAGGGAGGGAATATCTGTACACATACAGCTGGCTCACTCTGCTGTACAGCCAAAACTAACACAACACTGTAAGGCAATTATCCACAATGAAAAACTAAAGTAAGCAAGATAAAAAAAGATAAATGTGAAGCTGATTTAATAGCATTTAACAAACTGGAATCAAGATTGCCGGGAGAAATATCAATCACCTCAGATATGCAGATGACACCACCCTTATCTTATGGCAGAAAGTGAAGAGGAACTCAAAAGCCTCTTGATGAAAGAGGAGAGTGAAAAAGTTGGCTTAAAGCTCAACATTCAGAAAACAAAGATCATGGCATCTGATCCCATCACTTCATGGTAAGTAGATGGGGAAACAGTGTCAGACTTTATTATTTTGGGTTCCAAAATCACTGCAGATGGTGACTACAGCCTTGAAATTAAAAGATGCTTACTCCCTGGTGGCTCAGAGGTTAAAGCGTCTGCCTGCAATGCAGGAGACCTGGGTTCGATCCCTGGTTTGGGAAGATCCCCTGGAGAAGGAAATGACAACCCACTCCAGTATTCTTGCCTGGAGAATCTCATGGACAAAGGACTGGTGGGCTACAGTCCACGGGGTCACAAAGAGCCAGACACAACTGAGCGACTTTACTTTCACTTCTACTCCTTGGAAGGAAAGTTATGCCCAACCTAGATAGCATATTGAAAAGCAGAGACATCACTTTGCTAACAAAGGTCCTTCTAGCCAAGGTTATGGTTTTTCCAGTGATCAGGTATGGATGTGAGAGTTGGACTGTGAAGAAAGCTGAGCACCGAAGAATTGATGCTTTTGAACTGTGGTGTTGGAGAAGACTCTTGAGAGTCCCTTGGACTGCAAGGAGATCCAACCAGTCCATCATAAAGGAGATCAGTGCTGGGTGTTCATTGGAAGGGCTGATGCTAAAGCTGAAACTCCAGTATTTTGGACACCTCATGTGAAGAGTTGACTCATTGGAAAAGACCCTGATGCTGGGAGGGATTGGGGGCAGGAGGTGAAGGGGACGACAGAGGATGAGATGGCTGGATGGCATCACCGACTCAATGGACATGAGTTTGGGTGAATTCTGGGAGTTGGTAATGGACAGGGAGGCCTGGCATGCTGTGATTCATGGGGTCGCAAAGAGTCAGACACGACTGAACTGAACTCAACTTAGTGTTAGTCGTTCAGCTGTGTCTGACTTGCAGCCCACCAGGCTCCTCTGTCCATGGGATTCTCCAGGGAAGAACACTGGAGTGGTTTGCCATGCCCTCTTCCAAGGCATCTTCCCAACTCAGGGATCGAACCCACATGTCCTGCACTGTAAGCAGATTCTTTACCATCTGAGCCACCTGGGAAGCCCAGCATTTAACTTAATATATCCAAAAATCATTTTAACATGCAATCAATATTAAACATTATTAATAGGATTTCTTCTTTTAACTCACACTCTGTGCTTCTCTACCTTGTTCTGGGCCTGAGAGCCTGACCCTTGAGAATTGCATCTATAGGGCCCTTTTGCTGTCTCACTTTGGGTGGGTTTCATCAGAGGGAGTCACAGACAGGTGGGTGAGAGGAGAGAGACCAGTGTATTTCCTTGTCACTTCTCTCTGCCTTCCTCCTAAACTTCTGACAAGACTGCATCTCATCACGACTGTTGACTCCTGCCTGGAAGACAAGCCTCTAGGGGCCCAGCTCTCCCTTGGCTCCAGTAACCCTGATCTAATCCCCTTGTTCCATCAGGTCTAAGACCAACAAAGGTTTCCCACTAGTCTCCAAGGTATCAACCTCCATTTTTCCCCCTTCACACTATCAACCTCTGTAAAAACCGGCCTTGTTCAATCTATTCAGCTGAACTACCTTAATGGAATTCTGTTTCCTGCTGGGATTCTGATTTACATGTATACGATCTTTTACTTAAGAATGGAAAAAAAAACTAAAAAGCTGATTAGTGGTTGCCTGAATTTACATAAAGAATATTAGCAGACTATACAAGAAGGCAATCTGAGTGCTGACCTTCAAAAGGTGGGAGAGAACAGAAGTAGGCTCAAGATTAGTCACTAAAAATGTGTTTGTGGTCTCTTGTTCAATGAGAATGTATTAAATATTCTCAAGAACAATTAAAAAGAAACAAAATGAGAAGCATAGGATTATGTAGGATGATAAGATAAATCATTTGGATAATTTTTTTTTTAAAGGAAGCTTCTTCTATATATTGAGTTTAAAAAAACTCCCAAGATATAGTAAGTGAAAGGGTAAAAATGTTTATTAGATGCTTCTATTTGTGAAGAAGAAAGGGAGGGAAGAAAGGAGGGGGAATATAACATAAGGGCAGGAAGGACTGACTATAAAGGCATGTGTGCACAGAATATTTTAGATGGTTCACAAAACACTTGTAACATGAATCGGGGGTCTGGGGAATAGCATGGGGGGAAAATTACTTTCTGCCTTGTATTTTTTTGTGCTTTTTTATAGTCTTTTACTGAAAGTGCATAAGTAGCATGTGTTTATTTTAGAAAAGAAAGAAAATGTGAATAAATTAATTAAATTACCAATAATCCCAACCATTTTTATTTTCCCTTTTTGCCCACCTAAATTTTTCCTTCCTTTGTAATGTTCATGAATGCATTATGAATATTTTATAATGCAATCTTTGACAAGGCAGTTTTACTGTCAGCAATTTATCGTAAGAAAAGAATTAAGGATGTGAGCAAAGATTTGTGTACAAGATGTTCACGGCAGTATTTTTTATAACAGTAAAAAACTGATAAAAACCTACATGTCAAAAGTAGGGTATGAACTTTGATGAAGTATGATTCATCCCAATCAAAGTATAGCCTGGTGCTGGTATTAAAAATGATTTGGCAGAAAATAACTGATGGCCCTGGGAATTCATCCATGCTCTACTGTTTAACACAAAAGCAAGTTTACAAAATACAGTATGACTCAAGAATATGTATTGATACATTTTTTAAACTTGAGTCTCTATTATTCATCTGTACCTCCAATCCTGGGAATCTTGGCTGGTCTTATGACTTGCTTTGACCAGTAGAATGTGCAGGCAATGAAGTAATGTGAGTTCCAGAGCATAAGTGTTGGAGGCTTTGCAATTTCTACTTTCAACCTTTGGGAATACTGATACTATTAATACTTTGCTGTGAAGTCTGGTCCAACCTACAGGAGAATGACAGGCCAAGTGGAGAACTGGGCCACCCCAGCTGACAGCCAACATCGTTTGCCAGACACATCAGTGAGGCTGTCTTGGGAGGAACTGCAGCATTCCTTTGCCGAAGGATGGAATAGTTAAAACAAGTATTTTTTAAATGGTAGAAGAGCTTGCTGTCAGTGAGAATGAGAAGGAAGACCCTGAAATTTAGTAGGAATCCAGGAGAGGGACGGGGCACAGCAGTCAAGAACGTGTCATGTCACACACCACTGGGTGACCAAGATCAGGATAAAGATCTGAAGAAATGGTCTTCGGCTTCATCTATCAGACGGCCAGCCGAATAACCTGAACTCAGGAGCAGTGGTAAAGAATCCTCCTGCCAATGCAGGCGATGCAAGAGATGTGGATTCCATCCCTAGGTTGGGAAGATCTCCTGGAGCAGGAAATGGCAACGCAAATTCCATGGACAGCGAAGCCTAGAGGGCTACAGTCCCTGGGATCCCAGAGTCATCTGTGACTGAGCACACAGCATAGCCTACGCCTGACTTTATACAACAGGAGTGGAGACCCCTGATTAGTAAAATCATGGATAGTTTTTATTTTCACATTTTACTTTCTTACATTTTTAATTTTTTTTCTACCTTAGAACAATCACTAATAATATTGTCACTCATATATCATCACTATTAGAGAGAAACTCAGAAACATATCTACATATACATATTCTCATCATCCTGCTGCTGCCACTGCCAAGTCACTTCAGTCATGTCCGACTCTGTGCGACCCCATAGACAGCAGCCCACCAGGCTCCGCCGTCCCTGGGATTCTCCAGGCAAGAACACTGGGGTGGATTGCCATTTCCTTCTCCACTGTATGAAAGTGAAAAGTGAAAGTGAAGTCCTCAGCCGTATCTGATTCTCAGTGACCCCATGGACTGCAGCCCACCAGGCTCCTCCGCTCATGGGATTTGCCAGGCAAGAGTACTGGAGATTCCATAAAAGTTTTACATCACTGAAACTTAATGCTTAATCTCAATGTTTAGAAATAGACTGGCTCTATCAAAGAAAATGCAAATCTTACTTCCAGAAAAGTTCAGCCAATTTACACTCTTGCATATCTATCTTTCCTGTTCTTCAACACTGAAGCCTTTTGAAAAAAGTCTTGGTTAACTCAATAGGCTAAAAATATAAAAATACATTGTTTTAATATTTCTATGTTTTGATCCTAATGAAGTCAAAGTTTTTCCATATTGGCCATTTGTATTTCTTATTTGGGAAAATTCCAATCTGTAACTTTTGCCCATTTCACTATTAAAATAGTATTGATATAAACTAATAGTTTATATATTTGCCCTATTTCATAGGAATAATGCAATTATTGAAACAGAAATCTCTTCATTCTATTTTAGGAAGTAGGGAACTTGTAGCTAGAGAAAAGGATAATCTCATAGAACCCACAACCAGAAAGCATAAGGTTAGCCAAAGAGTGAGTTTGGGTTTTTCCAAAAGAAATTGTGAGAAAACCCAAATGAGCTTTATGGCCAACCCAATAAAACAAGATCTCTCAAGAACTGGAAAGCTCTCAGGCAGTTAGATTTTTTTCTCTCTCTCTGGGACCACTATCCTCTTCTACTTCTCTCCTCGCATCTCTTCTTGTCTTCTTTTCATAGATTAGTCCTCTTGATAAGACTTGAGACTGTAGCGCCAATTCTGAGCCCTAGTCTCCAAGGAATTGGAGCATGAATGTTCCCTTGAGTGCTTCATAACCAGCTATATGTCCATGTCTCCACATTCAAATGTGTGCGTCTGAGAACCTAATTCCTGGATTGTCATGCTCTGAGCAGGACACACGCTTATTGCCAAATTAGACACGGCTAGGGAGCTTGGAGTTGAAGAGAGATGAAGGGCAGAAGAAGTTCATACGGCCTCTGCCTGCTTATTTCATTTTCAGAGACGGGAACAGGAGCAGCCACACAAGCCAGCTGATAAACCTCCCATATACCCTATGGTTCTCACACGTGCTGCAAACATTTTTCCTAGTCCATTTTAATTCACAGTCCAACATCTTTGACAGTGGAAAAGTTTTGATGTAGTCATGCCTACCAATCTTTTCTTCAGCAATCAAAATTCATTATTTTCACACAGCTAGCTAGTTATACCATAACATTTGTTGGAAAATCCATCTGCTCTTCACTGATTTGAAGTGACATTTTTTCATATGCAAATATTTGTGTATATTTGCATCTTTTTTCCATTTCATTTATTGATGTGACTCTTCTGTTTGAGCGATGCCAGTATTCCCACCTTATTATTCTTTGTCAATATTTTCTTAACTATTCTCAAACATTTTTTTCCCCAGATGGATTTCACATCACTACTGCAAGAGAACTGTTTCATCAGGAAGTAACAGCTGTTTTGACCCTGAAGAAAAATCTGACCATAGCCTACGTAAGCTGTGGTTCTACCACTAAAAAAGCATGTGCCTTTGAACGCTAGGATCACAGCTGTCAAGGAAGATATTCACGCTTTAACAGGATTATAGTGAGTGACATCGAGCAGACTCTGCCCCTCAACTTCAACTCTCAGTGTGGATGAAATAGATAGCAATATTCCACTTTTTATTCTCTCCCTTTTTGCTGGAAAAGACCCTGATGCTGGGAAAGATTGAGGGCAAGAGGAGAAGGGGACAAGAGAGGATGAGGTGGTTGGGTGGCATCATCGACTCGATGGACATGGGTTTGGGTGGACTCCCGGAGTTGGTGATGGACAGGGAGGCCTGGTGTGCTGCAGTTCATGGGGTTGCAAAGAGTCGAACATGACTGAGCTTTTTGCTGAGCAGGTAGAACTGAATCTGCATAACTTAAATACTTGCTTAATGAGACCCCCTGCATGGATTATCTTTCTATCTCGTCTTATTGCACTTGCTAAAATTTTCAGAATAACATTAAAGAATAACACCTCTAGTGGACAGCTATATAAGATCTGCAGAGACAATTTTGATGTGAATGAAATTATTTCTACATTTGCAGAGAAAACTGGGAAGAGAGAGAAAGAAATGGTGAATTTAGAAAGCCAGATTGGATTCAGGTCTTAACATGTCACTAACAGTATGGCCTTTGGAAAGTCATTAAACACTGTGGGTATAAGTCTCCACTGTTCCCTCCACCTGGGATGTCCTTCCCACCCGCCTAACTGCTCCTAACTCACCCAGACTCATCACTGAAGACTCAGCTGGGGAGTCTTCTCCTCCAGGAAGTCAACCTGATCCCATCTGTATTAGGGGCTCCCCTCTGTGCTCTACTAGCCTTCAGGGGTCAATGACCTCGGCTCCTTGTTCTCTGTACCCTAGAACCCAGCATGTTATATTACTCCTTAAATACCACTTATTAACTCATTCCTTTAATAAAGGAATTGCCCTTCATAAATTTTAAAGGCCCTCATGGCTCCCAAATTCCAAATCACAGTATCATAATTTAGGTTTTAGAACCAAAACTAGCCAGTCAAAAACTTAGCAGTTTATTTCAGCTATAAATACTCAGATAGTTTCCTCAGGGTTTCACCTAATCTTCTGTTTATGGATATTCCTTAATTAAATGACGTGAGACAGAGAAGGTCGGCCTGATCAAAAGACAAGGGTTCTGGTCCAAATAGTTGGTCACTATTTCCCAACTATATGATCCTCAATTTTTGCATCTTTCAAATGAGTATGATGATTCTGGCCCTTCCTGTCCTATGGGCTTGTTGTGAGGGACAGTTGAGGGAATACAGTAAAGGAACTTTCATAAGCCTAAATAAAGTACTCTTCAAACACAATACAGCAAACTTCAATTAAAATCATTATCATTACACTAATCATTATAATTAGTTAGGTCTATTTCTCATAAATGTTACTACACAGAAATAAAATATAACATCATACATATTTAGTATACATATGGAGTGAGTAGAAAGTCACCCACTCATGTTACATCTCAATTTCAGCCAAGTTCTGAGAGTTGCTTTAAAATGACCTTGGCCAAGAAATAGCCTTTGTAATCAGTTTGAAAGAGAAATCAGTCAGAATGCCATTTCTCATATTTATTCCACAAACAGCATTTTATCCTCAAAATATATTACTTTTCACTTGATGAGTTATTTCCTTTTTAAACATGGAAAATATAGTTAAGTCTTAAACCTTTGAACAGGTTTCCAGATGGTGCAGTGGTAAAGAATCCGCCTACCAATGCAGGAGACATGGGTTCGGTTCTTGGGTAGGAAAGATGCCCTGGACTTGGAAAGGGCAACCCACTCCAGTATTCTTGCCTGGAAAATTCCATGCACCCAAGCCTGGTGGGCTACAGTCAAAAAGAGTTGGGACAGGACTCAGTGACTGAGCATACACACATACACATTTGCACTGGACAGAAAGAGCTAGAAAGAAAAAATTCTCAAATCCTTTTTGTTTTGGCTGGAGACAACCAGCTTGGCTGGATGAAACAAACAGGTCACCAGTTCATAGAGCAGAATGGATATGACAGGATAGAAGAGAAAAAGACACTTTTTCTGTCTCAGCATTCCCCTTCAGAGGGGCTATGCCAGATCCCCTCTCCCACTTCAAACTTGCTGCATTTGCAGGAGGGGAGGGAGCAACTGCTGGACCTCTTTTTTCTTGTGTTTTTATCTCGTTTTTTCTTCCTAACTCAGCTTCTGACTCTTTCAGATCATAAAACCATGGCAGAAAATTTAGTTCTTGAAAAATATTGTGTTCAGCTAACACTGTGCTCTTTTAGCCTGGCAGATGTTGAAATCTGATTTTTTCTAATAACCAAAATTATGAAGATAAAACACAAGACACCCAGTTAAAATCCAAATTCAGAAAACCATTTATTGCTTATCTGAAATTCAAATTTAACTGGACATTTTGTATCTAGAGATTTTTAATTTGTTGTGGTTCCTCCAAGACACTCTTTAAGCCTTGGTTGCTGGAAGGTTTTTACCCAGAAGTCCCTAAGTGATTGCATCTGTATTCCCGACAGTTTCTTACTCTTCCCAAAGACCTTCCAAATCTGTCTTGTTGTGGTCACCCAAACAACAGGCCCTCTTGGGTGAGATCCATGCCATCTCTCTACACTGTGAAGCCTATAAGAAGGAGGTCCACTCCCAGGACAGTGAGTGCTCCCTGTCCTGTTGCTATAGCAACAAACCCCTTTCACCTCAAGGTAAAGGGACTTCCCAGATGGCTCAGTTGGTAAAGAATCTGCCTGTGGTGCAGGAGACCTCTGTTCGATCCCTGGGTCAGGAAGCTCTGCTGGAGCAGGGATAGGCTACCCTCTCCAGTATTCTTGGGCTTCCCTTGTGGCTCAGCTGGTAAAGAATCCACCTGCAATGTGGAATACCTGGTTTCGATCCCTGGGTTGGGAAGATCCCCTGGAGAAAAGAAAGGCTCCACTCCAGGATTCTGGCCTGGAGAACTTCATGGAGTCGCAAAAAGTCAGACACGACTGAGCAACATTCACTAAAGGGACACACAAAATTCTCCAAGTGCTCTCCTGGAAGACCATTTTCCTGGCATGCTCCCTCTCATATTCTGAGACAATCACTTGAATATTCACACAAATAAGACGCCTAACACACACACTCATACACACACGATACATCTTCAGCAAACAGAAGTGATAACTAAACTAATCCACTAAAAACTCATACATACCCACTTGTGAATAACGAAAACTTCAACAATTCTTGTTTGCAAAACTACATTTTTCTTCAAGTGCTTATGCAGAAACAGAGAATGGAAGAATTGATAAGCTAGGTTTTTATTCCAATTTATTTAATGAGATAAAAAAAAAAAGTCTCCACATGTAAATTAGCAGCAAGATGTCTGATTAAACTGGACCAGTGACAGCATTTAGCTGGCACGTGGGTCCACCCAGCCTGCCTAGATGCATTTTCTTGGCAGGAGCTTGTGAAGAGTTTGGGATGTTGACAGGCTAGAATTTGTGTACTTTAAAATGTCTGCACATCTATTCTACGCGGTCACACTCTTGTAACTGCAAAGAAGTGAGACTGTGTGATACAGCTATCTTTAATTCCAGCTTACATGCTTCATGAAAGGCAACTCCATACAAAGGACTGGAAAGTACAAACACAAAACTGCAACCTAATCAGAAAGAAAAAAATTCAAAACATTATCTCTGCTTCAAGCTTATATAAAGTGCAATGCCGAAGGCCAGTGTTTCCTTTATTTTTTCCCCATTTTAATAACAATGTCCAGCGACGCTTTGAAATAATAGAAGTGCTTATGGAAATTTTTGTGCTTGTTGTCCACAAACTAGAACTTCATTTGAATGGGCTATAAAATATCACACAGATTGGCCTATCCAATCCCAAGGCATCACACCCTTTTTCTCTTTGGTCTATTTTCCCTCCTGGTAACCACACGAGGGTACCCTTTTGATAGCAGCATCCCACTCTCCATCCCTCTTCTAAGTACCCAGACCTTGGGAGCCCAGGAACTATTAGGCTCACTGCTGCTAAGTCACTTTGGTCATGTCCGACTCTGTGCAACCCCATAGACAGCAGCCCACCAGGCTTCCCTGTCCCTGGGATTCTCCAGGCAAGAACATTGGAGTGGGTTGTCATTTCCTTCTTCAATGCAGGAAAGTGAAAAGTGAAAGTGAAGTCGCTCAGTCATGTCTGACTCTAGCAACCCCATGGACTGCAGCCCACCAGGCTCTTCCACCCATGGGATTTTCCAGGCAAGAGTACTGGAGTGGGGTGCCACTGTCTTCTCCGATTAGGCTCACTGAGACTCCCCAAACTAGCGAAACATCCACCTTCAATGCCTCATTGCACAAAAGCATTATTCCAAGAATGTCCAACTCTTCTAATAAAGCTAAACTCAACCAAGGTGAATGATCTATCACATCTTGTTTCACCCTCACTATATACTTTTTGTCCAAAGTAGTTTAATTTTCGTAACCCTTCAAGCCTTTCATATCTTTAGAATCTGGGGACAGGGGGATTCACCGTTACCTCTTAAGTCACACACAACTGACCATTGCTGCTATTCACACTCATGGCCAAGTGTTTCTAGAGCCACATTTCAGGGACCACCCATGGAATACTGTCTGCTCATATTCATCCATTTGTTAATCTAAGAAAACCAGGTTTCATTTTGTTGGAAGATTAAACTGTGGCCCATGGAAATTTTCCAGAGATACTTTGAACACCAGCTGAGCCACAAGGGAAGCCCCCTTGGAGCATACACCAACTCAAATCAGGCAGCATCAGTGTGAAAGCTGTTGGGGGCACTCAACCAACGGAAGCTTGGGAGGGAAAGTTTACAGAGAAGACACAAAAACAAAGCGATAAAATTGTTTGATTGGTGGCTCCACAGTAAAGCATTTGCCTGCCAACATAGGTTCAGTCCCTGGGTTGGGAATATTCCCTGAGAAGGAAACAGCAACCTACTCCAGTACTTTTGCCTGGAAAATTTCACGAACAAAGAGGCCTGGTAGGGTACAGCCCATGGGGTCGCCAAAGAGTCGGTCATGGCTTAGTGACTAAACAACAATGTGGTTTAAGCAGTTGCCTTATTTTGGAAAGGCTGGTTGGCTGTTTGTGACAGTTTGCTCTTAAATTTCATTTTCCCAAATACGGATGCCCTGACTCTGGCTTAGGTTCTGGTTTGTTCACATAGGCAATCAAGGCATTGGAGCCACCTCCATCTAACGGCCTCCTTACTTAATGATATTAACAGTTTTATCAAATATTTTCTCTTTTAATAAACTATTCAGTTCAGTTCAGTCACTCAGTCATGTCCGACTCTTTGAGACCCCATGAATCGCAGCACGCCAGGCCTCCCTATCCATCACCAACTCCCGGAGTTCACTCAGACTCACGCCCATGGAGTCAGGGATGCCATCCAGCCATCTCATCCTCTGTCGTCCCCTTCTTCTCCTGCCCCCAATCCCTCCCAGCATCAAAGTCTTTTCCAATGAGTCAACTCTTCACATGAGGTGCCCAAAGTACTGGAGTTTCAGCTTTAGCATCATTCCTTCCAAAGAAATCCCAGGGTTGATTTCTTTAGAATGGACTGATTGGATCTCCTTGCAGTCCAAGGGACTCTCAAGAGTCTTCTCCAACACCACAGTTCAAAAGCATCAATTCTTGGGCACTCAGCCTTCTTCACAGCCCAACTCTCACATCCATACATGACCACAGGAAAAACCATAGCCTTGACTAGACGGACCTTTGTTGCAGTTAAATGAATCAAGCATTTCTTTTAAAGCAAACATTAACCCAGACTTCAGAAACAAGCTAGACTACAGGTATCAGTATTGGCTTGGAGGTGGGAGGTGATGCTCAGGGCTGCTACAATCCCCTAATCAATAATGTCAGCTGTTTGTCCCTGAAGGGGACATCCTGGCCTGTCTGATCTTGGTTCAGCACAGATTCTGCCCTCAGAAAGGATTTTGCTCTCCCTTCATCAGAAATAGCTCTGCTTGCTGAACAGATGGGAGAGACAGTAACTGTGATATCAAGGCATATGGTTTCGAGAACAGATAGGAGTAGTCATTCCAAATATTAGTACAGTCTCTTTCAGGTTTTCATGGAAGCAACACACATGAATGTCAATAGGCAAAAATAACAGATAACATTTTCAACCATCTCAAAATCTACTTGCCAAAAATCAAAAGTATAAACTGCTTGGCTTGCATTCCTAAAATATATTGTGCCATCTGTACTGAGAATTTGAGAGGGTAAAATAATTAGGTTGGGCCTAATAGAAACCAGATTTTTCATTCATTCACTCAACAAATATATACTGAGCACTGAATTTATGCCAAACACTGCTGGATTTGTGGGATAAAATGATGAGCGAGTCAGTCTTTGTTCTACAGAAGCTACTGGTCTAATGGAGGGGGTGATAAAGGAAGTGAGGGTCACAACGCGCTATGGTGAGTGCCACGATCGAGGACAGCAGGAGATGCCCTGGCAAGCTGGAGACACTCATCCCAGTCTGAGGCAGGCTGTCCAGAAAGATGGCAGAGAAGTGGTACCAAAGCTGAAATCTGAATGAACGTGGCCGGACAAAACACAAGGGTGGTGGGAGGTGGTCTAGAGGAGAACACTCCATCCGTGTCAAAAATGTAGAAGAGACAGGCAACAAAGACAGTCATGTTGAGTTTCAAACAAACTGCAGGAATTGAACTTTGGGTAAAAAAAAAAGAAGGGAATAAACTCTATAATTGGAACTTGTTCATCAACATCTATTACTTAGAACTCAGCCTTACTTCAGGTCCTGGTCTACAGTGAAAAGAAAGAGTTGGAACAGATCACCTTTCAATTACATACTGTAGTCTAAAAAGTCTACACAAAAACACAGCTGAGATACTTAAAATAGTTACGTATTTAAATATAATACATATTGCATATATACTTATAAATATTTTACATACCTTACATAGATGCATATAGAGACGGATGGAAATGTGAACTATAAAATACATAGAGGAATACCTGTGTGTGTGTATATATATATATATATATATGTATGGCTTCCCTGTGGCTCAGAGGTTAAAGCATCTGCCTGCAGTGCAGGAGACCTGGGTTCGATCCCTGGGTCAGGAAGATTGCCTGGAGAAGGAAATGGCAACCCACTCCAGTATTCTTGCCTGGAGAATCCCATGGACAGAGGATCCTTGTGAGCTACAGTCCACGGGGTCGCAAAGAATCAAACACAACTGTTATATACGACATCTAAATGATATAACCAAAATGTTTCATACCTTGAAGTGTGGGGATCTTTTAATTCTTCATGACACTGAAAATTGTTGCTTTCCAAAGAAAATACCCAAGACAACTGTGGACGTACCAGCAGTCAAGCTGTTAATTAGGCTGAGAGATTTCAGGATCACTTTTTCAAAGACACTGAAAGAAAGGTGAAGACGGTAAAAAGGCTGAAAACACACAGTCCTACTAAGACTATGCAAACATCCTTGGAGAATGTGCCTATGCATTTATCAATTTCATAGATGAGTTTCATATTCTAGCTGATATTCTCCTAACATGAGCCCCTAACAGAGCTACAGCAGGTTTACCTAACTCGAAATTGTCCAGCTTTCATCCAGAGGCAATTGAGAGATTCAGGCGGTTCGGGTAAATTAACGACAATCAAAATCTTACTCTAACCGTTGGTAGCAGAACACAATATGTATTTTTCATTATTAATGAACATTTGAGGCAAAGCCAATAGCTGAGAAGATGGCTGAAATGGGTTTCATCTAATATGCTTATCCTGATTATTTCTGTAAAGCACCCCTGAGTTACTGAAGATGGTAGCAGTGCAGAAAAGAAATTTAATGAAACCAAAATTAAGCACCCTAGAAGCAAGATAAAATGTTTCATGCTCTCCGTAAGAAGCATGCCCAACGCTCTTGCTCTTTCCTACATCAAAGTACAGCAGCTTTTCCTGTGAACTCTCCACCGGGCTGCTGTTGTTAGGGAAGTACTGAAGATGAAATGAAGGGATAACACACACACAGATTGTTGAGAAAGAGGAAAGCAGTAAAGTCTATTTATAAATCCAAGTTTGAGGAAAACTTTTCAAAAATTCAGAGGTAAATAAATTAGAGAATCGTTTCACTATGTTCTAAATATTTTTCATACAAATGATGAGATGTTTTTCATACAAACGGGAGACCAGAGGTGGGGAATAACAATCTCTCCGTGTGGTAGGTTTTTTACTGTTTATAATTATTCACTTGCTTTCCTTACAGGAAAACATCCAGTGTGTGTTTTCTCATAACTTTGTTCTGATTTAAATAAAAAGATAAGGCCACAATAAACGAAGCTACTTAGAAATCAACTTGGAAGTCAAGAACATTTAAGAAAAACAATGGAAACTGCAAAGGGATACAGACGTCTTTTCTCCAAGAAGACAGAGAAAGAAAATCTGTCCTTTGATATCCTAAATTCTGGACCAAGCGACCCAGAGCAAAGGAGCTTAAGGGCTGAAAGACATCTCCAATGTGCCAGAAAGTGGTTATGGATCATATATTGGCTACAACTGGCCTCTGCAATTACAAAGTTTACTTAGAGATTCGTTGTTGCTCAGTCGCCAAGTCATGTCCAACTCTTTGTGACCAGATGGACTGCAAGCTTGGACAAGGTGGACACCAGGCTTCCCTGTCCTCTTCCACTCTCTCCTGGAGTTTGCTCAAACTCACGCCCATTGAGTTGGTGATGCCATCCAACCATCTCATCCTCTGCCACCCCCTTCTACTCCTGCCCTCAACCTTTCCCAGCATCAGGGTCTTTTCTAATGAGTTAGCTCGTCTAATTAGGTGGCCAAAGTTTTGGAACTACAGCATCAGTCCCTCCAGTGAGTATTCAGGGTTGATTTCCTTTAGGATTGACTGGTTTCATCTNAGACGGATGGAAATGTGAACTATAAAATACATAGAGGAATACCTGTGTGTGTGTATATATATATATATATATATGTATGGCTTCCCTGTGGCTCAGAGGTTAAAGCATCTGCCTGCAGTGCAGGAGACCTGGGTTCGATCCCTGGGTCAGGAAGATTGCCTGGAGAAGGAAATGGCAACCCACTCCAGTATTCTTGCCTGGAGAATCCCATGGACAGAGGATCCTTGTGAGCTACAGTCCACGGGGTCGCAAAGAATCAAACACAACTGTTATATACGACATCTAAATGATATAACCAAAATGTTTCATACCTTGAAGTGTGGGGATCTTTTAATTCTTCATGACACTGAAAATTGTTGCTTTCCAAAGAAAATACCCAAGACAACTGTGGACGTACCAGCAGTCAAGCTGTTAATTAGGCTGAGAGATTTCAGGATCACTTTTTCAAAGACACTGAAAGAAAGGTGAAGACGGTAAAAAGGCTGAAAACACACAGTCCTACTAAGACTATGCAAACATCCTTGGAGAATGTGCCTATGCATTTATCAATTTCATAGATGAGTTTCATATTCTAGCTGATATTCTCCTAACATGAGCCCCTAACAGAGCTACAGCAGGTTTACCTAACTCGAAATTGTCCAGCTTTCATCCAGAGGCAATTGAGAGATTCAGGCGGTTCGGGTAAATTAACGACAATCAAAATCTTACTCTAACCGTTGGTAGCAGAACACAATATGTATTTTTCATTATTAATGAACATTTGAGGCAAAGCCAATAGCTGAGAAGATGGCTGAAATGGGTTTCATCTAATATGCTTATCCTGATTATTTCTGTAAAGCACCCCTGAGTTACTGAAGATGGTAGCAGTGCAGAAAAGAAATTTAATGAAACCAAAATTAAGCACCCTAGAAGCAAGATAAAATGTTTCATGCTCTCCGTAAGAAGCATGCCCAACGCTCTTGCTCTTTCCTACATCAAAGTACAGCAGCTTTTCCTGTGAACTCTCCACCGGGCTGCTGTTGTTAGGGAAGTACTGAAGATGAAATGAAGGGATAACACACACACAGATTGTTGAGAAAGAGGAAAGCAGTAAAGTCTATTTATAAATCCAAGTTTGAGGAAAACTTTTCAAAAATTCAGAGGTAAATAAATTAGAGAATCGTTTCACTATGTTCTAAATATTTTTCATACAAATGATGAGATGTTTTTCATACAAACGGGAGACCAGAGGTGGGGAATAACAATCTCTCCGTGTGGTAGGTTTTTTACTGTTTATAATTATTCACTTGCTTTCCTTACAGGAAAACATCCAGTGTGTGTTTTCTCATAACTTTGTTCTGATTTAAATAAAAAGATAAGGCCACAATAAACGAAGCTACTTAGAAATCAACTTGGAAGTCAAGAACATTTAAGAAAAACAATGGAAACTGCAAAGGGATACAGACGTCTTTTCTCCAAGAAGACAGAGAAAGAAAATCTGTCCTTTGATATCCTAAATTCTGGACCAAGCGACCCAGAGCAAAGGAGCTTAAGGGCTGAAAGACATCTCCAATGTGCCAGAAAGTGGTTATGGATCATATATTGGCTACAACTGGCCTCTGCAATTACAAAGTTTACTTAGAGATTCGTTGTTGCTCAGTCGCCAAGTCATGTCCAACTCTTTGTGACCAGATGGACTGCAAGCTTGGACAAGGTGGACACCAGGCTTCCCTGTCCTCTTCCACTCTCTCCTGGAGTTTGCTCAAACTCACGCCCATTGAGTTGGTGATGCCATCCAACCATCTCATCCTCTGCCACCCCCTTCTACTCCTGCCCTCAACCTTTCCCAGCATCAGGGTCTTTTCTAATGAGTTAGCTCGTCTAATTAGGTGGCCAAAGTTTTGGAACTACAGCATCAGTCCCTCCAGTGAGTATTCAGGGTTGATTTCCTTTAGGATTGACTGGTTTCATCTCCTTGCTGTCCAAGAGTCTTCTCCAGCACCACAGCTCGAAAGTATCAGTTTTCAGCATTCAGTCTTCTTTACGATCCAACTCTCACATCCACACGTGACCACTGCAAATGCATGACTAGATTGACTAGACGGACCTTTGTTGTCAACGTGATGCCTCTGCTTTTTCATATGCAGTCTAGGTTGGTCATAGCTTTTCTTCCAAGGAGCAAGAATCTTTTAATTTCATGGCTGCAGTCACCATCTGCAGTGGTTTTCGAGCCCGAGAAAATAAAGTCTGCCACTGTTTTCTATTTTTCCCCATCTATTTGCCATGAAGTGATGGGACCGGATGACATGAGCTTTGTTTTTTGAATGTTGAGTTTTAAGCCAGCTTTTTCACTCTCCTCTTTCACCTTCATCAAGAAGGCTCTTCAGTTCTTCTTCACTTTCTGCCATCAGGTGATGTCATCTGAATATCTGAAGTTATTGCTATTTCTCCCAGCAATCTTGATTCCAGCATGAGCTTCAATTAGAAGTTACAGGCACAACAGAAAGTGTTAGTACCAGCATTCCTCCATTCCATAATCGATAGAACTAGTTTCTGTAATGTTTTTTCTGATGAGTCTGGACACAGTTAGAAATCCTCCTGCTGCCCCTCTGAATCCAGCAGAGTTAGTACTAAAGATGACTCTTATCTGCCATCCTTGCTCTAAAATTAAAGAGAAGATTTTAATTTACGACCAATTGTTGTACAGCTTCAATTCTGCTTGAAAGAGAGTAACTTTTGGAACTGGTGGAGAAACTTTTAAAATATAGATAGTGAATACTTGCTAAGTATATTTATTTTAATGGAGAGTTCTACTTTTCCAGAAAAGCGACATAATAATCAGATTGGGTTTTGTTGTTCTGTTTGGTTTTCAACAAACTTCATTTTTTAAGAGTTGTTTTAGATTCTTGGCAAAATTGAGCCAAAAGTACAGAAAGCTTTCATATACCCTCGGGCACACACACAGCCTTGCCTACCACGGACATCCCACACCACAGGTATAAGCTGTTAAAAACAATGAAATTGACACACCATTATCACCCAAAGTCCACAGTTTAGAGTTCAGTCTTGGTGTTATACATCCTGTGGGTTTTCACAAATGTACAAGGTACCATTATGGTAACAGAGTATGTACGCTACCTTAAAACATCACTGTGGTAGTTCCCTCCCCTCTAACTTCTGTCAACTTCACTGTTTCTGTGATTTTTTAAAACAGCATAGAGATGAAGTCAGAGTATGTGGCCTTTTTAGGTCAGCTTCTTTCACTTATTCACCTAAGTCTCTTCCACGTTTCTCACGGCTTGACAGCTCATTTATTTTAGTGCTGGGTAATATTCTATTGTTTGGATGTACCAGATTACATATCCACTTACCTACTGAAGGATATCTTGGCTGCTTCCAAGTTGTGGCAACTGTGAATAAAGTTGTTTTCAACTCATCTGAGTAACTATCAAAGAGCGTAACTGCTGGACTGTGTGGTAAGAGGATGTTTAGTTTCATCAGCAGCTACTAGACTGCCTTCCAAAGTGGCTGCGCTATTTTACACTCCCGGCAGCAATGAATCCGAGTTCCTGTTGCTCCTGTCCTCACAAACACTCGGTGTTGTCAGTGTTTTGGATTCTGGTCACTCTAACAGGTGCTCTGTAGTCTCTCCCTGTTGTTTTAGCTTGTATTTCCATATGCTATATGATGCGGAACAGCTTTTCATATGCTTGACTGCCATTCATTCATCTTTTTCTTTAGTGAGGTGTCTGTTAAGGGTGTTTGCCCAGTTTTCAATCAGGCGTTCCTAAGCTTGTATGTTAAGAGTTCTTTATATGTTTTGGTTAACAGTTCATTATCAGACATGTCTTTTGCAAATACTTTCTTCCACTCTCGGGCTTATCCTGTCATTCTCTTGACATTGTCTTTTCACAGGGCAGAATTTTTCGATTTTAATAAAGTTAGGCTTATGAATTATTCCTTTCATAAATCGTGCCTTTGGTGTTGAACTTAAAAAGTCATCACCATACCCAAGGTCAGTTACAATTTCTCTTATGTTACCTGCCATGAAAGTTACAGTTTTGCATTTTACATCTAGGCCTATGATCCATTTTGAGTCCCTTTTAGTGAAGGGTGTAAAGAGTATGAGTTCATTTGTTTTCGTCTGCCTGTCCACTTGCTCCAGCACCATTTGTTGAAAAGATTCTTTCCTCCACTGCGCTGTCTTTGCCCTTCTGTCAAATATCGGTTGACCATGTGTCTGTGAGACTGTTTCTCGATTCTCTGCTCCGTTCCATTAATGTGCTTGTTTATTCTCTCACCAGGACACACTAGCGTGATTAGTGCAGCTTTACAGGAAGTCTTGATATGGGTGGTGTCGGTCCTCTGACACCATAGGACCTAGAAAAGTTCCTGAAGGTAAAACTCATAGAAGTTTGAACCCCCGTAAAGAGTCCCCCCTGGAGCTTTTAACTCTTGGAAGTCCACATTGGGCCCCTGAAATCTGTCAATTAAATGTCAGGTTTCCCTACCCCAGCACTGATTCCTGCAGGGCTTCTATTCTGCTTATGGTTAAGTTGTGATTCTCCGCGTCCACCTGTCAGTCTCTCCAGTTGAGAAGAGGCGGTTTGGCCCATGATCTCAGCTCTCTGACAGATCCGAGAAGAGCTGCTGAATTTTCAGTTTGCTCCACTTTTCCCCTGTTATTGGGGCAGACTGGCAACTTCTTACTTTTTCTTGTGCCAGACAAGAAACCAAAAGTCTGTTCTAATTTCTCATCTTGATTCTTAGTGATCTAGGTCAGGGGTTATGGAATTCAAGAGGCAATACGGCTCTGAGCAGATCCAAATGGGCAGCTGCCATAAACACAATCATTAAAACTGGCAGAGAGTCACCAATTTCCAGCGCTGTCTTAAAATTTTAAACCTATTTCCACTGCAACAAACCTTTACAGTAAACTTTTCCTAAGTTTGTGGATCCTTCTCCTCTGCCCAACTCTTGCTTTCTCCATCACTCCTACTTTGTTGGATGCTTTGTCCTGAATCACACTTTTTCTCATAGCCCTAACACCTACATTGAAAAATGTGTTGTGATAGGAAGTGATGCGTATGGGGGGAGGGGAGAGAGGGTCAAGAGGGAGAGGATATAAACATAATTATGCTTGCTTCATGTTGATGTATGGCAGAAACCACACGACATTGTAAAGCAATTTTCCTCCAATTAAAAAATAAATTTTAAAAAAGTGATGTGCAGTCTATTAAAAAGTAGACAAATATCCAAGTACTGTTGAGCTCTACAAGTGTAGACCGCTTTTTGACTGATGAGACCAATCCACCAACTACAGATTGAGTGAGGTTTCTTCCTAACCTCTTCTAGTGCTAAATCTAGGGACTTGCTTAAGAACACAAGCTCTAGGGGTGGGACAAATGGAGAGAAGAGCACGGAAACATACACTGCCATGTGTGGGATAGATGGCCAGTGGGAATTTGCTGTGTGATTCACAGCTCAGACCAGGGCTCCGTGACAACCAACAGGGTGGGAGGGAAGTTCAAGTGGGAGGGGATATATGTCTACCTATGGCTGCTAGACACTGATTATGGCAGAAATCAACACTGTTTAAAGCAATTGTCCTTCAATTAAAACAAATAATTTTTTCAATATTTTATAAAAAAAGAACACAAGCCCTGGAGCCAGACTCAGTTCAGTTCAGTCGCTCAGTCGTGTCTGACTCTGTGACCCCATGAATCGCAGCTTGTCAGGCCTCCCTGTCCATCACCAACTCCCGGAGTTCACTCAGACTCACACCCATCAAGTCAGTGATGCCATCCAGCCATCTCATCCTCTGCGTCCCCTTCTCCTCCTGCCCCCAATCCCTCCCAGCATCAGAGTCTTTTCCAATGAGTCAACTCTTCGCATGAGGTGGCCAAAGTACTGGAGTTTCAGCTTTAGCATCATTTCTTCCAAAGAAATCCCAGGACTGATCTCCTTTAGAATGGACTGGTTGGATCTCCTTGGAGCCAGACTGGTTGAGTCTAAATCCCAGCTCCACATTTACCAGCAATTGGGCCAAATTCTCTAGTCTCTTTATGTCTCAGCTACTTGAAACTGATGACAATATTACATGTGCCATAGCTCTTATGAGAACAAAATGAGTTAAGAAATACAAAGCTCCTACAACAGTGCCTGGCACACAGAATGGTGGAGTGTTACCTCTGAGAAGACCTTTCTAATCACCTGCAGCACAGCCATGGACTCTGGTGGAGAGAGGAGGTGTTGCAGTCATGCCTGAGATTGACTCCTTACCCCTTAGGATGGCCAGGAGGGACCCAGGCCAATCACCTCTGGCCAAGAGCAACCAGCTATGCCGTTCAAATCATTCTAAATTTCTCTGTGTGTCAGGATGTGAAGGGGGATTGAGAAGCTCTCTGTTTTTTCTGTTTCCCAAAAGGATACATTATTATAGACCCATAATATCTTTTCCATTCTATTTCATTTTACTGAAAAGAAAATATCCTGGGAAATAGCCTCTGACTTTCTCATTTTTAACACACCATGACTAGAGAGCCTGTGCTGATTACCCAACCATGGCTTTGAAAAGCTGAATACTTTTACTCTGAACTGTTGATGTTGTTTCCTTAGGGCTTGGATTTCTGTGTGGGAATGGCACTGAAATCAATCATGGGTTGTTTTGACCAGACTCTGGAGCGTTTACATTTATTCCAAAAACTCTCCTCTCTGCCCCCTAAAGTGACATCTACCTGGCAAACGCTGCTATCAGTCAATTGAGAAGAATGAGCACAGATTCATCCAAGGTCTAGGGGACACTCACTCTGGATGTGTCAGGTTGGCAGCTGACTTCCTAGGTCCTGTGTCAAGTTCAAAAGCCCTGCTCTGGGAGAACTGCCATCATCGCCCATCGGCGTAACCGTCACATCCCATTAATGACAGCAGAAATGAACCCCGCTGTTCCTATGTTGCTTAGCAATTTTCCTTACTATTATAGTTTTACAAATACACAGGGGAGCCCTCCCAGGTTGAAGTTTTTGAGTAATTTAGTCCTAACACCTCTGACAAGAAAACAAATTTTAATCTTTTTTCAACTTGGAGTTGTTTTAATCACATATGTAAACATCACATACACGTGCGCATACACAGTATCACAAATTTTGTAGTTCTATAAATTATTTTTATTCAGATTGTTTTCATTTTTGAACAACTACATCAGACAGTAATGAAATCTCTTCTCCTTGTAAATAGCTGGGGAATTCATCAGTACAGTCATGCTGGTTAATAATTGTTACTGTCATTTTGAAAACATAAAAGAAAGACATTCCATGAAGGGGGATCAATAGAAAGAAAGGAGTATGTCAGGAAGAAATTTCCCTCTACCCTTCTAGGTGATTCTGGCTGTTCTAAGAATTAAATTGACATGAGACAGATTCATAGAAGAAAGTGAAACAAAAGTTTAATAGGATGAACTCATGAGAGATATCTAGTAAAACTGAGCAACTCACCAAACTGGCAAAAACCCTCACCTTTAATACCATCTTCCGCTAGAGACAAAAGAGGATGATGAGGGCAGTGGTTTGGGATGCCAAAGAAGAGGAAGGCAATTTACAAGCGGCTGGAAAAGCAGACGGTTGGTAAGCATTTGAGGGGCCAGGAGGAAGCAGCAGGACTAAGAAAGGAATTTTAACACAAAGACCTTGCTAGAGTCCTCCCTGTCTATACACCCAGCTCACACTACAGTCACCTCTGGTGATGCTCCCTTCCTAAACAGGTCCTCTCTCTAGATCCTTTCAGGCAGCTAGGGGAAAGGTCAAAGTTTCTTCCTGAGTCTTTTGGGCTTTGATTATTTTCAGCTTGAAATAATCCACCTATCAAGGAGACATGTTGCAGTGGCAAATTTTGCTCCCTTACAAGTGATTTCTAAATTGTGTTGTTGCTGTTGTTATAGGAAGACTGCACTGTAAAGTTGGTAAACACAGAACACATCCCAGATTTTTTAAATCTGAAGTATCATACAAGGTAGATTAGTCAAAGCAGTTCAGCCTAATTCCACCTTAAATGCTTTTAGTCCTGCTTTGGTACCAATTTTGTGGCTTCCTTCAGGATCTCTGTTCCCCGCTCTGTAGCATTCAACTGTGGAACGGCAACCCACTCCAGTATCCTTGCCTGGAGAATCCCATGGACAGAAGAGCCTGGCGGGCTACAGTCCAGGGGTCCCAAATAGCATGGGACATGACATGACTGAGCAACCGAGAGGACCAACACTTTCACTTTGGGGCTGGTGGCCCAACCAGAGAGGGTAAGCAAGTGCTGCCCCACTCGCCCTGGACCCCTAACCTTTCTCCATGCGCCCCTTCCACTGGGCTGCTCCTGAGATGTGTCCTTTGTAGAAGTGAAGTCACTCAGTCGTGTCAGACCCTTTGTGATCCCATGAGCTGTAGCCTGCCAGGCTCCTCTATATCCTTTAGAATATACTGGTTTATATAATATAGTATATCCTTTGTAATATGCTGGTAAATGTAAGTGTGAAATCAAAGTATCTCCTGCCATCTCAACAAACAAGGAATGTCACAGCCATCAGTGATCTCTGGCCTGTGATCCAGCAGATGCCAACACCCCACCCCCCCACAGTGATTTCTGAGATTGGGGGTTCAGGGTGCAAAAAGGAGCCATCTGCCACATCCACTACTCCTTAAGGTGAACAAGGAATGAATTCTGTGAGCCCAGAGGCTTGCATCTTCCCGTACACAGAATGCTAAATTTCTGAACTTGATAACTGATTTTCCTTTCCTGACAATAACCTTTGATGTTCAGACTGCCTGCTCCCTTTGCGGCAAACTCTCATACAGCCTGACTCCCCCTCCTGCCTCCGTGGGGCAGTTTTCTCAAAGCTCCTGAGATGCTGTCCCCCAGGCTCGGTGTCCTAAACATTCTCACCAAATAAACTCTCTACTGTAGCTCAAAGTGTAAAAAATCTGCCTGCAATGCAGGAGACCTGGCTTCAATCCCTAGGTCAGGAAGATCCTCTGGAGAAGGGAATGGCAACCCACTCCAGTATTCTTGCCTGGAGAATTCCATGGACAGAGGAGCCTAGCAGTACAGTCCATGGGGGTCACAAAGAGTTGGACATGACTAAGCGATGAACAAAAAAAAAAATCAGGATGTGACTATATTTTTTAGTCAACACAAGTAAAGTGTTTTTCTAGGTTCTGTGAGTCATTCTAGCAAAATATGGAACCTGAGGCAGGGGTTGCTTTGGAAAGCCCTGAGCTTGTTTTTGGACAAGCAAAATGTGCGTAGCTGGGCATCCTCTCAGGCTGGCATCTGAAGTGAGAATGTTCTTGTGAAACTAAACTGCTTAACTTGTCAAATCTGCACTAATTCAGGGTAGTTAGTGTCAAAATTGAATTAAATTGCTGGACACCCAGTCGGTGTCAGAGAATCAGAGAGATAGAGAATCGGTGTTGGAAAGACATGCATTTGATATCAGGGAAATCAAGCCAAAGGCCATGTTCACAGCAGCATTATTCACAAGAGCCAAAAGGTAGAGACAACCCACATGGCCATCAACAAGTAAGCAGATGAACATAATGCGGTATATCCATACAATGGAGCATTAATTATAAAAAGAGAGGAAAGTCTGACTTATGCTGTACATGGACGAAACTTGAGGACATTTTTCCAAATGAAAGAAAATAGTCACCAAAACACAAATAGTGCTTGATTCTACTTACCCGCGGTGCCTAGAGTGATCAGATTCAGAGAGACAGAAAATAGAATGCTGGTTACCAGGCGAAAGGGAAAGGGGAGTTGTATTTTAACCACTACAAGAGTTCCACTTTTGCAAGGTGAAAAGAGTTCTGGAGACTGGTTATACAACAGTGTGAATGTACTTACCCCACTGAGTGCTTCCCTGATGGCTCAGTGGTAAAGAGTCCACCCGCAATGCAGGAGACCCAGGTTTAATCCCTGGGTGGAGAAGATCCCCTGGAGTAGGGAATGGCAACCCACTCCAGTATCCTTGCCTGGAGAATTCCATGGACAGAGGAGCCTGGTGGGCTACAGTAACCAAAGAGACAGAAAACAGAAAGCTGGTTACCAAGGGAAGGGGAAATGAGTTGCTTGTTTAACCACTCAGAGTTCCACTTTAGCAAGGTGAAAATGTACTAGAGTCTGGCTGCTCAACAGTGTGAATGTACTTGCACCACTGAAATGCACACTCAAGAGAGATCAAGATGATAAATGTTAAGCTGGTTGGCTGACCCTAAGGATGAATGAGGAAGTCAGAATTTAATTCTGCCAAGGTATAAGTGCAAACACAAAATCCCTCAAAGGCTCCACTCTGAAATGGAGTTATGGATTTAGAAGAGCCCAGGAATCATCTAAGTGACCCAGAGGAAACCAAGCCTTGTTCATGGAACATGAGCACCCTCAGGTCCCTAAAAAAAGCAATGAAAATTCCTCTCTAGAGAGAGCCAGGATCACTTTGATATCACATTATTTATATTTGTAACTTCTCAAATATGTGTCCAGGAAATAATCAAAGAACTACTCCCCTCTGGACAAAACAACATAAGCCATAATCAAAAGCAAAAGAGAGAAATGAAATTGTCCACTGGGAATCCAGTCCTTTTTTATTAGTTGTTTTTATTATTGTTATTATCAACACACCTAGTAGATGAGACTTTGTCCCCTCTACAGGTAAGAATCTGAGGTGCAGAGAATTAATTTATCCAGGATTGGACAGCTGATAAGGTGGAGAGGAAGGCACCTTCCACTATACTTACTACCTGCTTGCTTCTGAAACTACAATTTAATAGGCAGCAGCCTCTGAAAAATGACATGGTTCACAAGACAGCTCTAGGCAGAATTTGGTGCACCCAGGATATGCTTCTCTCTCATTTGGGGTTTCTTTTCTTTTTTTTTTTTTTTTGTAGACAGAAAGTAGAGACCAGCCTAAACATCCAAAGTACATCTTCTCACCATGAGGCAATAATTACTAGTCTGAAACACCAAAGGTAAATCGGAGTAGAGAAAGAAGAGGCAAGGAAGAAGCTACTGAACTAGGAAGTCAACATGAAGTGCTTGTGATCCCACGAGACCCCGCTGAGCAGTGCCCTGCAAAATAACTTGTAACACAGGAGAACACTGGCGTTTCTGGGCTAAACTTGATGCACTTGCTGGGCCAGAACCAACAACAGCTGTAGAGTTTTCTGATCCCTTGGCACGGCACTGCTGCCAAGTAATACATTAAATTCCCCACTATAATCAGCCAGTCAGATGCTGATATTGTTGTCAGGAGTCTATCTCAAACCTCATGTAAGCTCTCCCCATCAAGGTTACGTCAGGAACCTTATTCAAGGGTGCCCAAGCAAGTTCAAGAATGTTAAGCTTTTCCAAATCCTTCTCCAGATGCATCCACTGAGCCTCTTTGGCCAGATCGTGCTCATAGGTGTGGCTTGATCTCTGAACAGATGAGAGCAGACTAACAGCAAGAACTTCAGAGTCATGCCCATCAGAAGATACTCCAGGCTTATCCTGCTGCCGGCTGTCACAGAGGTTGACACCTAAATACTGGGTTGGCCAAGAAGGGCATTTGGGTCTTTCCATAACCCAAATGAACTTTCATGGCCAATACATGCCTTCTGCACTCAACATTCTGTGTAGACCTAGTGGCGGCTTCTACATGCATTTCTGGTTTTTACTTTATTGGTGTATAGTTGATTTACAATGCTGTGTTAGTTTCAGTTACACAGCTAAGTGATTAAGTAATTGTTATGCCCAAGTCGCGAAATCTCCCAATGACCACCAGGGAGCCGATATCCAATGCGAAAGCAAGAGAGTTTTTATTACCAAGCTCGAGCTGGGGCTCCCACCGACACTGACGCAGCGGCTACAGGGAGGAGCCTCGAGCTCTAGGTTTCATTGCTTATACAGGGTATTCTCGGGCAAAAAAATCGAAAAACGGGAGTTTCCGGGTTGGGAGATGTCTAATTCGTTACCTTCTGTGGAAGAGTTAGATGTTGGGTTCTAATTGGTTTTCATTTCCCAGGCTGGCCACAGGTTCTGATTGGTTCCTATTTCCCAGGCTTAATTCGAATTTCCCGGGCAGGTCATAAGTCCTGAACGTAATGGCTCGCAGGTGGTGGGGTGAGGTCAGGGGATTTCCAAAGACTCTTTCCTCAGAACTCTAAAATGGAGTCTTTTTTAACAAAATGGGGTGGCTTAGGTTCTTCATAATACACATGCTAATTCTTTTCCAGATTCTCTTCCCATATGGTTTATTACAGAACATTAAATAGAGCTCCCTGTGCTATGCAGTAGGTCCTTGCTGGTGATCTATTTTTATACAGCAGGGTGTGTGTGTTAATCACCAATTAATTTATCCCTCCTCTCCACCTTTCCCCTTTAGTAAACATAAGTTTGTTTTCGAAATCTGTGAGTTTGTGCCTCTCTTATAAATAAGTTTATTTGTATCATTTTTGAAATTAGATTCCACACGAGTGATCTGTCTTTCTCTGACTTACTTTGCTTAGTACTGAGAGGGTTAACAGGTAGGAAGGCCAGAGGTCCCCAAGTGGCAGGAGGAAGGAAACTGCAAGCTTTCCCCTCCCTTCTCTGTTGACAACACCTGAGTCCACCTAAGACTAATCTTTTTCTTTTTTTTTTTTCCTTTTTTCAAACCTTGGGCTGATAATGGCTCAACAAACCAGTATTCTTGTCAATTGTTTTATGGCTGGGGATGACACACCTTGTGCCATTCTCATCTCAAAAATGCAGATTGTGGGAGAAGGGCCTGGCAAAACTCCCTGGCCTTGAGGTGTTTCTCGTATCTGATTATAGAGAATCTCTTATCTTGCTAACAGACATAAATCCCCTTGCTAAAAACTAACAGGCAGGCACTCTTTCTGTCCCCTTTTGATGTCTATGTCAGAAGCTTTCTCTCTTTTATACTTTAATAAAATCATGTTACACAAAAAGCTCTGAGTGGTCAAGCCTCGTCTCTGGCCCCAGATCGAAATCCTCTTCTCCAGAGGTCATGAATCCTGGCAGCGCACACAGCTCGCAGCCGCAGCCTTTCAGTATGATCATCTCTAGGTCCACCTATGCAAATGGCTTTATTTTCTCCTTTTTTATAACTGAGTAGTATTCCACTGCATATATGAACCACATCTTTATTCCTCTGTTGGTGGACATCTAGAGTGGTTCCATGTCTTGACTATTATAAATAGTCCTGCAATGAATACTGGGGTGCATGTATCTTTCTGAATTATGATTTTCTCCAGATATATGCCCAGAAATAGGAGAGCTGCATTAGGTGGTAGTTCTAGGCTTAGTTTTTTAAGGAACCTCCACCCACATGCATTCTTAAACTGAGCAAGGCAGAAGTTCCAGGGAGTTAACATCCCTTGGCATAACCCTCAGTCGCGACTGACAGGCATTAGCTCAGCAGAGCAGGTAATGCCTATTACCTAAGCATGACTAGCAAGGGCGCGTCCTTTCATTACCAGCAGTTCCTTGGTGACTTTAAAAAAGGCAGTTTCAGGATAGTGGTAGAGGTGGAAAGTAGACTGGAGAGTGAACAGGAGATGAGAAAACTGAGTCAGCTTATGTAGACAGATGTTTGGGAAGTTTGACGATGAAAGGGAACAGAAAGCTGAGGCAGCTAGAGGACACTCTGGTGACAAGGGAGGGTTCTCCTGTACGTTTCAGGTGCATAAAAATGGGAATTAATCTCTAGTGAGAGTAAGACCGATGATTATAGAGAAAGGGGAAAACTGAAGAAACAAAGTTCTCCGAGGGAGAAAAAGATTTAATCTAGGGAAGCAATTGCCATTAAATCTTAATAGAACTCTTTCTGATTAAGTAGGTACAAAAGAACCATGACTTTGAGTGACAAATGATGTATAGGATTTTCTACCTTGTTCTGAATATCCTTTTTAATAGTTCTCGACACTGGTTGATCATTTAAAGCTCAGGACAATTGTTTTAACTGATCTACAATAGTTGGCTTCCCTGATAGCTCAGTTGATAAAGAATCCACCTGCCAACTGCAATGCAGGAGACCTGGGTTCAATCCCTGGATAGGGAAGATCCATTGGAGAAGGGATAGGCCACCCACTTTAATATTCTTGGGCTTCCCTTGTGGCTCAGCTAGTAAGGAATCTGCCTGTAATGCAGGAGACCTGGGTTCGAGACCTGGGTTGGGAAGATCCCCTGGAGAAGGGAATGGCTTCCCACTCCAGTATGCTGGCCTGGAGAATTCCATGGACTGTATAGTCCGTGGGGTCGCAAAGAGTCAGACATGGCTGAGCGACTTTCACTTTCACAATGGCTCCTAAGAATGACAGTCACCCAGTAACAGTAACTTAGACCAACATCTCCAAAACTGTCAGCAATAAATTGCTAGCTGACATGAACTGTTAGAAATGCTCTCCCCATGCAATTAAAGACAATCACACTGTGATGAACAGTATGATTAAACAAAGTTTCATGATCAAATAGATTTGGGAAATACTACATATTCTTTCTATTCTCAGATATCCACAAGATTTTACAATACAGACCTTGGTTCAATTTTCTTTAACCAAGAATTTCCTCAGAATGAGATGTGAGAATTCACTCACACACATATTCCCTTATAAGTATCCACACATACTCATCTAGTAATTTTTGTAGCATTCATGCAGTCTCAAAATACCCAATCAACTTGGAATCTGGAAGGTCAATGAATTACCTTCAAAGTTTGTGTGTGTGTATTTGTGTGCTAGTTGCTCAGTCAGTCCTGTCTGACTCTTTGCAATCCCATGGACTGTAGCCTGCCAGGCTCCTCTATTCATGGAATTCTCCAGGTAGGAATACTGGAGTGGGGTGCCATTCCCTTCTCCAGGGGATCTTCCCAACCCAGGGATCAAACCCAGGTCTCCTTCGTTGCAGGCAGATTTTTTTTTACCGCTGAGTCACCAGGGAAACCCTTACTTTAAAGACCATTACCTCTAATTTATCCTGGAAATGATTCCTATTAATTCATTTTTCCTCCCAGAGAAATGCCCTTTATGACTTCATTTTCTTTCTATACTGCTTGCTAGCACTGAAAACATAATACCAGGCAAGGCTACAGTGATTCAACTTTTAAGAAGTTTTTTATGCAAGTATCGTCAAAGGTTTTAGAAAGTCTAAATATATTTTATTCGTGTGTTTTTTCTTTTATCTACATGCAGATTTATCCCCTTGTAGAATTCTAGAAGATCAAAAAGCAGTCCCAATTTGAGGGGAAAAAATACGGCAGTGCTGAAGAAAGAGCCAAAGGCTGTTTCTACACAGAACTAGATATAAAGTGAAATAACATTAAATAGAAAATTTCTTCTCATGGAACATTCCCAATATGTGGGAATTGCAAAAAACATTTGGACATATTTTTGCAACTTGAGCCAGAAATATGTTTGAACATGTTAAATATGAAAAAAAAAAAAATTAGTGTGGGAAAGAGGGGAGGAGAGAGGGAAGGGACTTACTCTGGTTTGAGTAATTTTATTGTATAAACATGAAAAGTTTCATGTCTCATCTTCAAAAATGTTTTCAGAGAAACTTGAAACAAATTTTAGACCAAATTTATATTACATAAAATTTCTATCCATAGTGCCAATAAGAGTTGATTTTTAATATGAAGTGAAATTTAAGATAATAGAAAATTAGCTATAAAGTGTTTCAGAAAAATGAGCCCAAACCTTAAATGTTACCAGAACAATAATCATTTGTAGGTACCTGAGATTGTTATAGAACATTTCATGACTTCCAACTCATGGGTCCTTTGTGGAACCAAAGTATCCCACAGCAAACACACTGAGCATTAAAATAAAACAAGATCAATACCCTTGAGTAAAATTCACCTTTGGGCAAGAAGCATCAGGGCAAAATTTAAATCTCAGAGCCTCTTTATTGAGTTAAACATAGTCTGGAGGGTGAGCAGTTCACTTCCATTAATATCTATGTAAAGTCAAAATGTCTTTTTATTAAGAGCCATGACTAATTACCTATAATACTTTTGCAATACCTTGGACTCGGAATGTCCAAGGACATGAAACTGAACAACTCACATGCCATGTTTATTAAGTAGCTTAAGGATGATGTTGAGATAACATAGCTAGATTCTCTGTTCCCACAAGACAACCTGAGAGGTCAAAGGACTACATCATAGGTTTTCATTATCAATCCCATTCACCATGTTTGCACACTGTCTAACTTCATTTTGACAATCGCTCATTGTTTTAAGTAAAGATGAGATAATAGGAGTCAATTGCACTAGTTCAAACAAATCAGTTAAAAAGTATAGAGTGATTACCTACTAATATGATAAAAAAAATTACATATAAAAATAATGCCCTTGAAATATAACTGATAACCATAACACCAGGTGGCAAAAGCTCCTGCACACCGTTTGTGCTCAAAATGGATTGATTTGAATGTGAAAAAAATAACAAACAATTTAATATAAAACAAAATGTCATGCTAAAATGCATGGTATACACTCATGGTTCTCCAAGGATGATCCCCAGAACAGCATTACCAGCATCTCTTGGGAGCTTGCTAGAAATGCACATTTTCTCAGACCTCAGTCCATAGCAAATGGAATCTGAATCTCTGGGGGAGGGCCCAGCAATTTCTGTTACAGTAAGCACTGAAGATTGACGCTTTCAAATTGTGGTGCTGGGGAAGACACTTGAGAGCAACTTGGATTGTGACAAGATGAAACCAGTCAACCCTAAAGGAAATCAACCCTGAATATTCACTGGAACGACTGATGCTGAACCTCTAATATTGCGGTCACCTGATGCAGAGAGCTGACTCTTTGGAGAAGACCCTGATTCTGGGGAAGGTTGAAGGCAAACAGACAAAGGGGCAGCAAAACATGAGATGATGGCCTCACCAACTCAACAGACATGAATTTGACCAAACTCCAGGAGATAGTAAAAGACAGGAGCACAGAGTGCTGCCATTCATGGGGTTGCAAACAGTCAGACATGACTTTACAACTGAACAACAGCAACAAGGCTCTTTAGCTGATTCTGATGCACGTTACGGCTTAAGAACCTCTGGTGTAGACTACAGATGCGAGCTGTTCTGCAGAGTCAAAGGGGATGACTAATGATGGAATGGCAAGGCAATGCTTCATCAGGGAGGCAGCAAAGTCAAGTTTCCTCCTCTCCCCATGCAATTCAGATAAAAGAAAATTAATCACTGATTGTTATAAGCAGTGTGATTAAACACTGTTCATTTTGACCTCATCCAAGTAAGAACAATAAGGACCTAAGTGATCCAGATAAAGAAAACAACAAAAGTGAAAGGACCCTTTGGGCAGAAACACCTGTTAAAGTAGGGCCATGTTTGTGAGGTAGAGAGCAAAATGGAACACAGAAGGAATGACTTTCTGGCAGAATTTGGCTAAGGCTAGTAGGACTTCCCAGGTGACGCAAATGGTAAAGAACCCGCCTGCCAATGTGGGAGATATAAGAGACGCAGGTTCGATCCCTGGGTCAGGAAGATCCCCTGGTGGAGGGCATGGCAATCCACTCCAGTATTCCTGCCCGAAGAATCCCAAGGACAGAGGAGCCTGGCAGGCTACAGCCCATGGGGTCGCACAGAGTTGGACATGACTAAAGCAACTTAGCACGCAGAGTCAAATGCTTATTAAAAACACTGGAAGAGCACACTTCCAAGCCTGCCTAATGACTGGGTTCTGGCCAACATAATGCAGGTTGCAGCAATATCTGACATATCCAGGCCTGAGAACAGAACCACTGTGTGATCCTGGTCCTTTCTCACCCCTTCAACGTGACAACGCAAGGTCTGAGAGTGGTGTCATGGCACTGTGGACAAAGCTTGGGCCCCACATCACTGTTTGAAGGAATGCTGCCCAGGAGAGCTATCTAGGCAGACATGGACTGGGAGTCGTGATGAAAAACCATAAGATCCTGAGATACTGGAGTTGTTGGTTACTGCAGCAAAGCCTAATAAACCCTGACTAATACTCGAGAGGTCACTGAGGGATGGCAATGCAGTGTTCATGACATTCAAGGGCAAAATTTAACACAGTCAAAGAGAAGCAATGGCTTCCCTCATAGCTCAGTTAGTAAAGAATCCGCCTGCAGTGCAGGAGACCCCGGGTTGATTCCTGGATCGGGAAGATCCCCTGGAGAAGGGATAGGCTACCCTCTCCAGTATTCTTGGGCTTCCCCTGTGGCTCAGGGGGTAAAGAATCCACCTGCAGTATGGGAGACCTGGGTTCAATCCCTGGGTTGGGAAGATCCCCTAGAAAAGGGAAAGGCTACCCACTCCAGTATTCCAGCCTGGAGAATTCCAAGGACTGTATAGTCCCATGGGGTCGCAAAGAGTCAGACACAACTTTCACTTTTCAAAGAGAAGCAAGAAGCCTGCACTGTTCCAAGCAGTTGAACCAATCAAATTCCCAGAGCCAGGACACAATCTGTTTAATTTGGGATTTGCACCAATGGCCCACTTTCTCCTTCATTTATAACTAAAGTTCAATAGATGTACACAGTGAGTTCTGCCCGTCCAGACAAGTAACCCTGAGAATCCTACCTCCTTCTAAAGAGACTTAGCTTTCTGAGTGTAAAATACAACAGATCATTTCCCTCGAGGCCTCTGAGAGGACCAGATTTGATACTTTCACTCTAGCAGGAAGAAAAACAATAGGGTCTTCCCATTTTTCAGAGTTGAAGGATGATCATTTTGACCATGACTACATGCTCTTTCTTGGTCCTTCTCCATATCATGATCCAAGAGAAAATGATTCAGTCAGGGTTTTGTCAGAGGAACAGAAGTCACTTTAGGTATCTCAGTGAAGAAGAGATTAAATATAGGAAACTGGAGGTCTACATTAACACTGGGAGGACTGCACGAGCAATGGTCAGGAAGATTGCTGGCTCTTAGGAAATGAGAAAAGTCAGGAATCGGAGGGGAGCTGCTGCCAGTGATTTCAGCCACCTATAGCTCCAATAGTTAGTCCTCTGGAGGACACCTAGAAACAGCTTGAAGCTCCTGCTAATCATGTCAGTTGCCGGCAGTACTGAAGAGACTTTCAGAAAAAACCAAGAAACCACCCCAAATCCCTCTGTCTGCCATCTGCTGATACCTACATGCCTTTCCACAGCTGATTCGGAGAGTGGCTGTTCCTGCCATACCTCACCCAAGTGACTCTTATTTGCAGAATCTAATGGGAACCCTCTGGTTAGGAGTTCAAGAAATTCAATTTCCAAGATCTTAGCCCCTGGACTACAAAAGGAAAGGAAGAAGAGTGGGGAGACTGCTGACTGTTAACACATAAAATCTGACACAAAGAGTGAGTTGTATAAATGGAGACCAGAGCGGACGTGAGACCAATTAAACAGCCTTTATAAAAAACGCCACGGGACTGTGTTTAGGCCTTGGGCGCATCAAAGCAGAGCGCTGGCCACGGTAGTGTAGGTGGCCATCTTCAAGTATATTACTTTCCCTAAGATTTCATTGGTAGCAGCTAACAAGAGCCAACTCTAGTTAACCTGAGGATACATGCAGAAAGCCTGTCTACAGAGAGGGTAACAGGCAGGAAGGCCAGGAGTCTC
>SJYA01002845.1:198474-219985 GCA_006410615.1 Neotragus moschatus
TGTGATCCTGGTCCTTTCTCACCCCTTCAACGTGACAACGCAAGGTCTGAGAGTGGTGTCATGGCACTGTGGACAAAGCTTGGGCCCCACATCACTGTTTGAAGGAATGCTGCCCAGGAGAGCTATCTAGGCAGACATGGACTGGGAGTCGTGATGAAAAACCATAAGCTCCTGAGATACTGGAGTTGTTGGTTACTGCAGCAAAGCCTAATAAACCCTGACTAATACTCGAGAGGTCACTGAGGGATGGCAATGCAGTGTTCATGACATTCAAGGGCAAAATTTAACACAGTCAAAGAGAAGCAATGGCTTCCCTCATAGCTCAGTTAGTAAAGAATCCGCCTGCAGTGCAGGAGACCCCGGTTTGATTCCTGGATCGGGAAGATCCCCTGGAGAAGGGATAGGCTACCCTCTCCAGTATTCTTGGGCTTCCCCTGTGGCTCAGGGGGTAAAGAATCCACCTGCAGTATGGGAGACCTGGGTTCAATCCCTGGGTTGGGAAGATCCCCTAGAAAAGGGAAAGGCTACCCACTCCAGTATTCCGGCCTGGAGAATTCCAAGGACTGTATAGTCCCATGGGGTCGCAAAGAGTCAGACACAACTTTCACTTTTCAAAGAGAAGCAAGAAGCCTGCACTGTTCCAAGCAGTTGAACCAACCAAATTCCCAGAGCCAGGACACAATCTATTTAATTTGGGATTTGCACCAATGGCCCACTTTCTCCTTCATTTATAACTGAAGTTCAATAGATGTACACAGTGAGTTCTTCCCGTCCAGACAAGTAACCCTGAGAATCCTACCTCCTTCTAAAGAGACTTAGCTTTCTGAGTGTAAAATACAACAGATCATTTCCCTCGAGGCCTCTGAGAGGACCAGATTTGATACTTTCACTCTAGCAGGAAGAAAAACAATAGGGTCTTCCCATTTTTCAGAGTTGAAGGATGATCATTTTGACCATGACTACATGCTCTTTCTTGGTCCTTCTCCATATCATGATCCAAGAGAAAATGATTCAGTCAGGGTTTTGTCAGAGGAACAGAAGTCACTTTAGGTATCTCAGTGAAGAAGAGATTAAATATAGGAAACTGGAGGCCTACATTAACACTGGGAGGACTGCATGAGCAATGGTCAGGAAGATTGCTGGCTCTTAGGAAATGAGAAAAGTCAGGAATCAGAGGGGAGCTGCTGCCAGTGATTTCAGCCACCTATAGCTCCAATAGTCCTCTGGAGGACACCTAGAAACAGCTTGAAGCTCCTGCTAATCATGTCAGTTGCCTGCAGTATTGAAGAGACTTTCAGAACAAACCAAGAAACCACCCCAAATCCCTCTGTCTGCCATCTACTGACACCTACATGCCTTTCCACAGCTGATCCGGAGAGTGGCTGTCCCTGCCATACCTCACCCAGGTGACTCTTATTTGCAGAATCTAACGGGAACCCTCTGGTTAGGAGTTCAAGAAATTCAATTTCCAGGATCTTAGCCCCTGGACTACAAAAGGAAAGGAAGAAGAGCGGGGAGACTGCTGAGTGTTAACACATAAAATCTGACACAAAGAGTGAGTTGTATAAATGGAGACCAGAGCGGACGTGAGACCAATTAAACAGTCTTTATAAATAACGCCACGGGACTGTGTTCAGGCCTTGGACACATCAAAGCAGAGCGCTGGCCACGGTAGTGTAGAGGGCCATCTTCAAGTATATTACTTTCCCTAAGATTTCATTGGTAGCAGCTAACAAGAACCAACTCTAGTTAACCTGAGGATACATGCAGAAAGCCTGTCTACAGAGAGGGTAACAGGCAGGAAGGCCAGGGGTCTCCAAGCTGAGGAAATAGGCTGCAAGTGTCAGACATTTCTTCTCTCTCTTAAGCGGCAGGAGGAAACAAACGAGTGATGCATTTTTTTCCCCTTCTCTATACAAATTTAAAAAGAAGTTTCTCTTAAAATACCATGTTGCCATAAGGACACCTGGTTCCACCTGCGGTTAACTATTCTCAAACCTTGAGTTAACCAATGCATTCTTCTTATGGATATGTTTGTCTTAAGCTCTGTTAATGTACTACGCATTTACCCCAGACCGTCTTCAAGTCCGTCTGCCTAATGATTCAGAACCAACTTGACGAGTATGTTATATTTAGACATATGGCACCCCACTCCAGTACTCTTGCTGGAAAATCCCATGGATGGAGGAGCCTGGTAGGTTTCAGTCCATGGCGTCGCTAAGAGTCGGACACGACTGAGCAACTTCATTTTCANTTAATGTACTACGCATTTACCCCAGACCGTCTTCAAGTCCGTCTGCCTAATGATTCAGAACCAACTTGACGAGTATGTTATATTTAGACATATGGCACCCCACTCCAGTACTCTTGCTGGAAAATCCCATGGATGGAGGAGCCTGGTAGGTTTCAGTCCATGGCGTCGCTAAGAGTCGGACACGACTGAGCAACTTCATTTTCACTTTTCACTTGCATGCATTGGAGAAGGAAATGGCAACCCACTCCAGTGTTCTTGCCTGGAGAATCCCAGGGACGGGGGAGCCTGATGGGCTGCCGTCTATGAGGTCGCACAGAGTTGGACANGAGTGAAGTCTGGGAATTGGTGATGGACAGGGAGGCCTGGCGTGCTGCAATTCATGGTGTCGCAAAGAGTTGGACACAACTGAGCAACTGAACTGAAATGAACTGAAACCTAGTTAGCTTGGATAATGAATCAGGAATAAAGAAAATTTTTCTTCTTGGATAAAGAACAGTTCTTTCTTGAGGTTCTTCCTCATTTTAATCTTTAATAAGCACATAATTAGTATATAAAAGTATATCTGTATTCCTAACCAGCTTTATACAGAGAACTGCTGTGAGGACTGATTGAAAGAATAATATGAGACAGAACTGTCCATCCAAGAATGTGCTACTCAAGATGAGAGGGGCTGTTATTATTTATTTGGCCACGTTACTGAGAATCTACTTTATCAGCACCTGTAGTCAACATACAAACTACAGGTGAGGCTTTGTGAGGCTCTCTCTCACAAAGACACACACATGCTTTGTGTCGAAGTTCAAGAAGTAGAAAATGTAAATGACTGGGTAGATTAAGGGTTAAAGGGATGACATCAAGAAGTCCTAGAAGTAAGCATTACAGAGAGGTTGCTAAAATTATTTAACTCATTCTATTTGACCTAAAACACACACACACACACAAATCACTTAACTAAGTGGAGTAGCCCAGCTTGATAAAGTTAAGGATATTGTTTAAGACATTGAAAAAGAATAAATGAAACAGAAATACTGGAAGAATAATTGAAGCAGAAAGAAGCTAAAAGGATGATCCAGGATTTACTTAGTGTCCAGGCCCCTAACAGACCCAGCACATTGTCGGGACCATAACGTGTCCTCAAGAAATATTTGCGTATTTGTATTGCAATCAAAACTTGAGCAGAGTCAATTTGCTCTTCTCAGGCAATCAATGCTCTAGCAAAGTTAGGAGAGTTTTATCAGTCTCATAAATGAAAAGTTGTTGTAAAATAAATTCTACTTTGATCATTCATAAAATCTATGATTGGCTTGAGGGAGGCTGTGAGACTCACTTGACACATATTTAGGACTCTGATTTTTTCCTAAGTTTCCACAAGCTTCAATCAAAATGTATCTAATCTCAGTCTTCAACCAACGAACAATATTTGTATCAGTAATCCAGAAAAAAATACACAAGAAATCGCAGTACCTGATGTACATGTTTAGTTAGTCATGACAGTTAACATCTTCGTAATGCTTCAAAATTTATAACTTGCTTTCTTTCATAACTTCTCACCCTTGGTTACATCTTTATGTCCTAGTTGTATACAACAATATACCAAGACATACCTGATTATCCCCAAAATACATATTAAAAATAGAGGCCAAGTGATTAAATGAGGAAATTCTCAAAATTTTATGACAAAGGGTAAGATTAAAGACTCAGAGGCTGGTGACGTAACCCCAAAGCAGTCTAGCGAGGCAAAAATTACTGTGTGAGTCTCCTATTTCTATTTTGCTCCAAATTCTGTAGCAATGGAGGGTGTAGTAGGTAGAATGAGACCCACTGCAACAACCAGGCAAAAATCATATTGTTAAAGACACTGAATATCTATTAAAGCAAAGAGGACTAAATGAATTTAACATGACAAAGGATAGAACCTTTCTTACATGAACTGATATTGCTGTCTACTCTCTTCCTTGAAGGCATCTGCTGAAATTACTTATTGATTATAAATTGGGCTTGCTGTGAGAAAGAGTCAGTCTTTGGAGAAGAAAGAAACAAGTGGAGTTTTTGATGACATTACATGGGCTGGCATGTTGAATTAGAATCTAGAGAATCCCCAAGGCCCATGTCTCAGTTTTTCTCGTAAGAAAGCTGCTGAGTCTTGGAATATTATAGGAGGCACAAGGGTAGGGATAAAAAGGCAAAATAAAATCACCCACAATATCTGGTGCTTAAGCAACAAAGTTCTAGTAGAAAGAGGAACCCAAAACAAACATTTACCAGGCCTCATCCTTCAGACATTTGAAACAAAAAGATAACAGATTCTAAGGAAAGCTTCCAGACATCCTAACACAGACCCGCATGGACTGAACTTACCCATTACTCTCTCTGGGGAAAAATAAAGTCCACTTTAGCATTTATTCATCTTTTGTATACAATATCCTCTATGTTATTTAAAATTTCATGAGACACAGGAATAAGGTAAGGAATGTTACTGATAGTTAAGAGAAAAAAAACAAAGAATTAGAAACAGTTGATACACATATCAGTGATACAAGCTTCTAAAATAAATAGACATAACGACAACAGAGAAGATGAACAAAATGAATGAATTTTGAAATTTAGACAATTTCAACAGATAACTGGACTCTGTAAAAAAGAATTAAATACACAGTCTCGAACTGAGAAATACAATTTATAAAGCTAAAAAATCATTCAGACATGCTAACAGCAGATTTGACAAAGCAGAAAGGATTACTGAACTCAAAAGACAAGTCAATAAAAAAGATTCAACTTAAAGCACAGGTAGAAATAAATGAAAAAAAATAGAACAAAAAAGAAGACGCATGTGAAACATCATAAAGTGGTCTGATGTGCATGCAATTGAGTCACGGAAGGAAAAGAGGAAGAAAATGGAGCTTTAATATTTATAAAGATAACATCTGAAAATTTTCAAAACATGTAAGAAATAAAAAAATCAACAGATTTCAGATGTGTCAGGAACCATAAATGAGAGAAATATAAAGAAAACCACACCAAGGTACGTCATAGTATAGCTGGGGAAAAATGATAAACTTTAAAGCAGTTAGAAAAAAAAGATGCAATACACTCAAGATAATATTGCAACTGATTTAACAGAAACATGAAAAGAAGACAATTAAATGATACCTTTAAGATGTTAACTGCCAACTTAGAGTTACATCACAAGTGAAAATAGTCTTTAAAAGTGGAGATGAAGTAAAGATATTTCCAGACACACAAAAATGTAAGAGAAGTTATACTTATCAGGCTGACACTATGATACAAAAAGAAATTCTTCACATTGAACTAAAATTAACCCAAATAGAAGTACAATAATACAGAAAAGCATAAGAACGCTCGAAGCTATAAGTATGTGGGTAAATATAAAGAATAAAGTGCTTTAAATCAGCAGTCTTAATAATGTCCTGTGACGTGTTTAAGATAGGCGAGATAAAATACATGCAAGAGTAGTATGGAGAATGGAAAAGTCAACTATTTACATGGTTATAAAGTTCTTACCTTAGAGGAGGAAGTGATAAAACTACCAATAAGGGAGACCAGCTGTTAGTCAAACATACTTTGAAGTGAAAGTCACTCAGTCGTGTCCAACTCTTTGCCACCCCATGGACTATACAATCCATGGAATTCTTCAGGCCAGAATACTGGAGTGGGCAGCCTTTCCCTTCTCCAGGGGATCATCCCAACCTAAGGATCAAAGCCAGGTCTCCCGTACTGCAGGTGGATTCTTTACCAGCTGAGCCACCAGGGAAGCTCATGTATTTAAAGATTAAACACACTTTAATGTGCGGTAAATCATGGTCCAGGGACCAAATCTGCCAGCACCATGTTTTTTTAAAGAAGATATACAGGGCCTGCAGCCGTGTCTGATAAGGATACACAGGCACACAGCCATGTCTGTATGTTTATGTTTTATCCACAGCAGCTTTAACATTAAAACTGCGGAGATGAGTGGTTTCTACAAAGACCATATGGCCCTCAACGCCAAAGATGTTTACTATGGGACCCTTTCCAGAAAGTCTACATATTCCTACATAAAGTAACAATTTTTTAAAAAAGAACACAACTCAAAAACTAATAGAGAATACAAAATGGAACAAAAATACATTGTCGACATCCAAAAAGCAGTCAAGAAAGAATGAACAGGCAAAGATGGAATTAAAAATAAAACAAATGTTAAAATGAGAGACTTACACCTAACTAAATAATGAGCTAAGTCTTTCAGTTAAAAGACAAAGATTTTTTTCGGGCTGGATTAAAAACAAAAACAGGACAAAGGGCTTACACTAAATGTAAGAGAACAGTTAGTTTGAAAGGATGGAGAGTGACTGTCCATGCAGGTACAAACCAAAATACTGATATTAGGATCAAATATAATCAGCTTCAAGGGAAGAGTATGACTATAGATGAGGGCATTCCAACAGGAAGATAGAACAATTCTAAACTTAAAGCTAATAACGTAGCCACAAAATATATACAGCAAAAAGATCTCTAGAGTTCTTGAAGAAATTCTAAAGCTCGAGGAAATTGACAAATCTTCAGTCAGAGTTGGAGAATTTAACACTTTCTCAGTAACCGAAAGAACAGGCAAAAATCACTGAGGATACTGAAGATTCGAACAACCCATAAACCAATTTGACCTAACTGAGGAATAACATTTCCCTAAAGTTTCTACAAAAAAGTAGCCAGAACAATCAATATGCCAGTCCATAAAGCAAGCCTCAATAAATCACACAAGTTCTCCCATCACAGTGAACCTAACCTACAGATAAGTCACCAAAAACTAACTAGAAATAAAACAACACTCTTGTACTTAATTCGTGCCTCTAAAAAGAAATCACAATGAAAATTCTAAAATATGTTGAACTGAACCTTTAAGAACATACAGCATACCAAAATTTTTGCCATGTCCTGTTAAGACACTTCAGTTGTGTCCTTCAGTTCTATGTGACCCTATGGACTGTAGCCCACTAGGCTCCCCTATCCATGNAATTCGTGCCTCTAAAAAGAAATCACAATGAAAATTCTAAAATATGTTGAACTGAACCTTTAAGAACATACAGCATACCAAAATTTTTGCCATGTCCTGTTAAGACACTTCAGTTGTGTCCTTCAGTTCTATGTGACCCTATGGACTGTAGCCCACTAGGCTCCCCTATCCATGGGATTCTCCAGGCAAGAATCCTGGAGTGGGTTGCTATTTCCTCCTACAGGGAATCTTCCTGATCCAAGGATCGAACCTGCATCTCTTAAATCTGCACTGTCAGGCAGTCTCTTTACCTAGTGCCACCAAGGTGTGGGATATAACTAAAGTTTTGATTACAGGGAAATTTATAGCTTTAAAGGCAAATATAGAAATAAAGATTGATAATGAAATTCTAAGCTTCCATCTCAAAAACTAGTAAAAGAAAATGAAATTAAACACAAAGAAGAAAACAGGAAACTATAAAAGTAGAAGCAGATGTACAGCACAGGGGGCCCAGCCCGGCGCTCTGTGACGACCTAGATGAGTACGGCGGGAGTGGGAGCGCGAGGACACATGTCTGCACAAGGCTGATCCGTGATGTTACACAGCAGAACCTAACACACATTGCAAAGCCAACTACATTTCAGTAAAAAAAAAAAAAAAAGAAAGAAAAGCAGAAAGTAATGATACAGAAAATGAGTATTATCCTTATCAGACAGGCAAACTGAGGCACAGAAAGGTTAAGTAACTTGCCCAAATCATAGAATTACCAGTAGGCAGATCATGACTTGAATCCAGATAGTCTGAGGCCAGAATCNAAAAAAAAAAAAAAAGAAAGAAAAGCAGAAAGTAATGATACAGAAAATGAGTATTATCCTTATCAGACAGGCAAACTGAGGCACAGAAAGGTTAAGTAACTTGCCCAAATCATAGAATTACCAGTAGGCAGATCATGACTTGAATCCAGATAGTCTGAGGCCAGAATCCTCACCGTTAATCGTTATCTAAAAAAACTCGCAGGTTCTAAGCAGGGCAGGTAAAACCAATACTGTTGACACGACCATACACTACTGTGCATACACGCTATAAACCACTGTGTATACACGCTATACTTCACTGTGTACACACCACTGTGTATACATGCTATTCACCACTGTGTACACACCACTGTGTATACACCATTATACACCACTGTGTACACACCACTGTGTTCAGTTCAATTCAGTCGCTCAGTCTCGTCCGACTCTTTGAGACCCCATGAATCGCAGCACGCCAGGCCTCCCTGTCCATCACCAACTCCCGGAGTTCACTCAGACTCACACCCATCAAGTCAGTGACACCAACCAGCCATCTCATCCTCTCTCGTCCCCTTTTCCTCCTGCCCCTAATCCCTNCATCACCAAATCCCAGAGTTCACTCAAACTCATGTCCATCGAGTCCGTGATGCCATCAAGCCATCTCATCCTCTGTCGTTCCCATTTCCTTCTGTCTCCAATCCCTCCCAGCATCAGAGTCTTTTCGAATGAGTCGACTCTTCGCAGGAGGTGGCCAAAGTACTGGAGTTTCAGCTTCAGCATCATTTCTTCCAAAGAAATCCCAGGGTTGATTTCCTTCAGAATGGACTGGTTGGATCTCCTCGCAGTCCATGGGACTCTCAAACATGAACTAAATCAAATCCCTTATGATTATACAGTGGAAGTGGCAAACAGATTCAAGGATTAGATCTGATAGAGGACCCGAAGAACTATGGACAGCAGTTTGTAACATTGTACAGGAGGCGGTGATCAGAATCATCCCTAAGAAACAGAAATGCAAAAAGGCAAAATGATTGTCTGAGGAGGGCTTACAAATAGCTGAAGAAAGAAGAGAAGTGAAAAGCAAAGGATTAAAGGAAACATGTTCATCTGNAAGTATAAGATAGGAAACTAAAACAAGGTGACAATCTGAGAGGCAATTGGGATTTTACTGGAAAACCTCCCTAAGCTAAAAATGTTAGAGTGGACTCTGTTCTCAGACTGCTGGTTTCTGTTTGTTAATATCTGTGGCCAGTGTGTGGGACATAATTCAATGGAGAGAAACCAAAAGTAAATCTGGGCCTGTTCTTAGCTGAGCCTGATGATTTCAGACCTTCTAGTGGCCCATCTAAAGCATCGCTGTGCGCACCACCAGAATGAAGTTTGCATCCAAATACGAGGCCTCTCGAAGGAAAAGCTTAACTATTATTTCTAAAAAAAACTGAATGTATCTTTCAAATAATCATTTACTTGACCGAGTCTATTCATTTTACAAAGACTCATCAAATACCTACCACAAGCACTAGGAAGAGTACGAGGATGATTCTATCGTGGTCTCTTTCCTCAGTGAATTCGTAGTCTTAAAATTAACTAATCTGAGCAGAGTATACATGCATAGGGGACTTCCCTGATGGCTCAATGGTAAAGAATCCACCTGCCAGTGCAGGAGACACGGATTCAATCCCTGGGTTGGGAAGATCCCCTGGAGAACAAAATGGAAACCTGCTCCAGTGTTCTTGCCTGGTAAATCCCATGAACAGAGGAGGCTGGCAGGCTAATGTCCATGGGGTCACAAACAGTTAGACACAACCTGGCAACAAACAAGAAAATACATGCATAGACCAATGTAAAAAGATGGCTTCTTAGGAGCCAAGTGGAATTGTTCTCCCATAGAAACTCTAATGCTGCTGCTGCTGCTGCTAAGTCGCTTCAGTCGTGTCCGACTCTGTGCAACCCCATAGACGGCAGCCCGCTAGGCTCCCCCATCCCTGGGATTCTCCAGGCAAGAACACTGGAGTGGGTTGCCATTTCCTTCTCTAATGCAGGAAAGGGAAAAGTGAAAGTGAAGTCGCTCAGTCTTGTCTGACTCATAGTGACCCCGTGGACTGCAGCCTACCAGGGTCTTCCATCCATGGGATTTTCCAGGCAAGAGCACTGGAGTGGGGTGCCATTGCCTTCTCCGAGAAACTCTAATAACTTCTCCTAAATGGAACCAGTCATGGCATCCAGTATAGTTCTGTGACAGAAAACCAGGGTAAAATGTGAAAAATCAAAGAATATGGAAGTCAGAGAAATCACAAATATTCAGCCACATGAACTTCCCACATAGGTTTAAAAGAGCAGCTTCTTTTTGCCATATATTTACACACAGTTTGCTATTTTATGCATGTCCTAGATAAGAATATGAATGCACGCCCCATTACCATTCAAATACCAACTAGAGACTTTACAGATATTATCACTTTGCAGAGAGTATAAACAGAAGAAATACTTAAACTTTTTCTATTTCCACAGTGCAGCCATAAAGAGATTGTTTATCCAGCTAAAACCTTTCATGTGAGACACAAGAGCCCTGTAACTGAATATCCAAACGCAAAGGCAGGTCTGACTAACTCCTTACAGTAATCGGTAACAAGCTAACAAGCAAGACAGGGCACTTAACTTCAGCTTCGCTATTCCACAGCCACTGAACAGTCTTAATACTAAGTAGGTGGGCCTCTTCTTTGCCTTCCTGCAGCGTTATTGATACCCAGCCCCACATGTCTGTATTGGTTTTAATATTTCACCCATTTGGANACTCCTTACAGTAATCGGTAACAAGCTAACAAGCAAGACAGGGCACTTAACTTCAGCTTCGCTATTCCACAGCCACTGAACAGTCTTAATACTAAGTAGGTGGGCCTCTTCTTTGCCTTCCTGCAGCGTTATTGATACCCAGCCCCACATGTCTGTATTGGTTTTAATATTTCACCCATTTGGAATTCAGTTCAGTTCAGTCGCTCAGTCGTGTCCAACTCTTTGTGACCCCATGAATCGCAGCACGCCAGGCTTCCCTGTCCATCACCAACTCCCAGAGTTCACTCAGACTCACGCCCATTGAGTCAATGATGCCATCCAGCCATCTCATCCTCAGTCATACCCTTCTCCTCCTGCCCCCAATCCCTCCCAGCATCAGAGTCTTTTCCAGTGAGTCAACTCTTTGCATGAGGTGGCCAAAGTACTGGAGTTTCAGCTTTAGCCTCATTCCCTCCAAAGAAATCCCAGGGCGGATCTCCTTCAGAATAGACTGGTTGGATCTCCTAGTAGTCCAAGGGACTCTCAAGAGTCTTGTCCAACACCAAAAGCAAATTAGTCACCCACAAGACTGAAGTTGCAGATTGATAAGTGGGAATCATAAATGTCCTAACTCCAGAATTTAAGAGAAACGTTAACTCAGTAGTTTGAACTTATATTAAATTTAGACAGTTTTAGGAATGCCCAGAAGTAAAAATAATGAAAGCAAATGAAAGTTGTATTCAATGAAATTGTGCCATTTGCAGAAATGTAGATGGACCTAAAGACTGTAATACGCGATGAAGTAAGTCAGAAAAACAAATATTGTATATTAATGCATGTATGTGGAATCCAGAAGAATGGTATAGACGATCTTACTTGCAAAGCTGAAACAGACACACAGATGTAGAAAACAAATGTGAGGACATCAAGGGCGCAAGGGGGCACAGGTGGGATGATCTGGGAGACTGGGATCGACATGCATACACTACTGATACTATGCAGAAAACAGATAAGTAATGAGAACTGACCGAATAGCACAGGGAACAGAGCTAAAGGCTTTGTGGTGACCTGACTGGGAAGCAAGTCCTTTAAAGAGAGGATATGTATTTGCCACACAGCTGACTTGCTTTGCTGTACGGCAGAAACACAGCACTGTAAAGCAACTACATTCCGATGTTTTTAAAAAAGCTGTCCTGAAAAAATGCCATAAACATACAATATTATGACATGTGCAAAATATCTTCATTAGAGTTGTATATTTTGACAACATACCCCCATGCATTTTAACACACCTTTCAAGCCACAGCATCCGGTTGAGTGTTCCCTGATTAAAGTATAATAAGTAAAGCCACTCACTCATACATATTTGATCTCCTTTAGCCCTGTGTTAAAACTATTCACAAACCTGTCTCTGCCATACATCAGATCCTAGATCTCCTACGTGTCTGAACTGTTGCGATCAACACCAGTTGGAACGAACAGATAGAAGAGAAACCCGCAGAGACTCAGTTTCTTTGCCTTGTTTGAAAGCACCCTCTTCATCTAAAGACCTGCAGGAACTTGAACTCCTGAATAAAGAAAGAAAACTTCTCAGACACAGCTGGTACCAGCATCAGCAGGAGGGACTGTCACAGCCCACGAGAGAGATTTTGGCCCATTAGTTTAAATGACTTCTGAGCCACTTTACCAGACCGCAAGCAAGAGAGGCTGGTGAAACGTGACAGGAGGCATTTCTCCAGAAAGGAGCTCTGATGCCGGATGAGCCAGAGAAAGGACGTGGTGGACTCAGCCCCTCACCTAAGATGAAACTGGTCCCAGAGTTATTCTGTAAAAAAGGTATTCACTCTCCTCCAAAGTCAGTTGGATGGAGGTTGTAGCTTTTCCAGAAAATCTACATTATTAATTGGGCCAATTACACATAAGAGGAAGATCACTTAGTGGAATTTGAGGCCCTTTGAGGTCTGGGCCTGGGGTCAAGAAATTCTTTGCTGGAAAGTCCCTGAAGGTAGATAAGCACCCCATCACCCAAGGACATAAAAAGTGGTGTTATATGTATTTAGGGGACTAATGTATACACAGAATGACAGCAAATAAATTATCATCCCAGGCTGGTTGCAACTGAGCCATGTGGGGAACATCAGGGCTGTTTCCCCAGACACAGGCAAATGAGTTAACTCACTGTGGGGAAAACTTACAGGATCCGAGCTGTACTAAACACAGGACAATACCAGGGAGAAGATACACTGCCTGAGGACCCACGTGGTGTGCCAGCCGCAAAGAATGAAGACTTCTTGGGCCCAGAAAAATCGGTCAGGTTATGCAGAGATGCAGATTGCTTTAAGGTACGATAGGCTTCAGAGATCAGCTGAATCAAAGCTTCACCTTACAGAGGAAAAAATACCACCCGGGCAATGAGAGATGAAATTCCTATACTTTGGCCACCTGATGCGAAGAACTGACTCATTTGAAAAGACCCTGATGCTGGGAAAGATTGAGGGCAGGAGGAGAAAGGGGTGACAGAGGATAAGATGGTTTGGATGGCATCACCAACTCAGTGGACATGAGTTTGGGTAAACTCCAGGAGTTGGTGACAGACAGGGAGGCCTGGCGTGCTGCAGTCCATGGGGTCGCAAAGAGTCGGACAGGACTGAGAGACTAGACTGAACTGAACTGAATGAGAAATGAGCTGTGCAAGTGAAGCTAGAGAGCAGCAGAGGCAAGTCTGGAACCTCTGTGCCCCCCTGACGCCAAGCCCCGTGTCCTTTTCTTTATATTCGCCTCACTTCTGTCTTTAAAAAAGATTACAGAAGTCATAGCTGCTCTTATACGGTGAATTACACCCATCTCCCAAATTCAGACGCTGAAGTTCTAGCCCTCGCAGCCTTCAGAAAGAACCCGCCCTGCCGACCCCTTGATTTTGGACTTCCAGCCTCCAGAAGCATGACACAACAGATATCTGTGATTTAAGCCACCCAGTCGGTGGTACTTTACAGCAGCACCAGCAAACTAATACATCTATACACCACACAAATGTTTACCCAGAAAAAGGCAACCCTTGTCCTCTTGTCTCTGCAACCTCTTTCCTGCCTTTCAGTTAACTGATGACAGCATCTTGGGGTGTGTCTTTTCATACCTTTTTATTCTGTTCATGCACGCACACACACACACACACAATCTTTATTTTACTTTGAAAGCAATTATATGACAGAGCACTCTGCAATATACCTTTTTATTGTAACTAGCAATAGATCATTCGGAGTGTCCTTTCAAATCAATACATACGGCTTTCACTCTTTTTCATTGTTGCATAATATTCAATCTTATATATGCTTCATTCTCCTACTGGTTAACCATTAGGTTTCCTCAGGTTTTATACCATTACAAACGATGCTGCGGGAAACATCCCTGAATGTATGCACTTAGGTGTTTTCAACTGGGAAGTGTAGATTTCTTAAGTTGGAACTTCTCATTGGAATTTGGATTTTTATAATCTTATTTATTTGTGGCTGTGGTGGGTCTTCCTTGTCACACACGGACTTTCTCCACTTGCAGCCCAGGGGCTTCTCACTGCACTGCTTCTCTTCTTGCAGAGCACAGGCTCTAGGGAGTGCAGGCTTTGGTACTGTGGCACGTGGGCTTAGTCACCCCAAGGCATGTGGAATCTTCCCAGATCAAGGATTGAGTCCCCATCTCCTGCACTGGCAGGCAGATTCTTTACCACTGAGCCACCAGGGAAACCATTCCTTCATTTTTTTTTTNACAGAGTAATTCCCTGATTTTAGCAAAAACAATAGCAGGGCCTCAACTTCCCTATATCCACTTTTAATTAACTACTTGAAGCTTTTGAACCTCATGAAGAGATGGGCATGGCCAGGCATTTCAACTAATCTGGACTCCAGTGGTGAACTAGGGAGCAAGCTGACAGTGGAAGAGACTGCAGCCTGTGGGGACTACAAGCTTGTACTGAGATTCTGAGGCCATGTTCAGGGGCTATTTTGCTGAAGTCAGGGCTCCTGGGAGAGAGGGCCATGTGTCAAGCATTCCTATGGCTGGGCAATTTGGCCACGACTTACTATGCAGATCTGCAGGAAAACCAGTGAACAAAGATGAACCTGAAAGGTGCACTGTGCTTGCAAATGCTTTGCTGTCAAGTCAACTCAAGCTGAGACTGGCACCTCGAGAAGAACGGCTCATGTCTAACAGATTGTTTGTGTGTTCCTTAAGAAAACGAGAATTTAGCATGAGATTCAGTAATAAACTATTCATTTGGGAGATCTTTTTTTTTTTTTTCATTTTATTTCAGAACATCCTCCAGGTATTTCTTAAGTGAATTTCTCCCTGGTCCTTTCATTTCCAAATCTAGACTATTTTCAGTGAAGGAGCTAAGTCTTAAGCAGGGCTCCATGGGGTTTCACCTCCAGGGGAGTCTCTCCGGTCCTCAGTTGCTCCCCTTTTTCTAAGCCAGTTATACCTCCAGCCCAATTAAAGCTATACAGTGCACATCTTAATATTTGAAACATAAAGCCATCTTTATATAAAATTGTAACAACGGCATTTTACTTTCATCACTGCCAAACCCCAAACACATCTAGATTTTCCACTATGAAGAGGCTGCATGTTTTATATGCTATATTTATGTCTCACTGTAAACTATTCATTGGTTTATAGACCTCGGGTCCTCTAGGAAGCATCACAAATCCTTATTATACTTGTGGATATTAAATTTGGTGTTAGGCTTTCTGATTTATCTTGCCAGACTAACTCACATGTAAAGAGACATCTCTCTTAAAACTATCTACTCCAAGAGCTAAAAAATTAATCCATGCTAAAGCTCTAACCTTGAAGCTCACTGCAACTGCAATATTGACAAAGGTGAGGGTAAGGATGAAGATGGTAACGATGATAGCGATAATGAAGAAAACGCTTGCAGTTAGTTCCCTCCTCATTTTGTTAACTTTCCCTAACACAAAAATTAAACAAAGCTAGAGACCAAAGAAGTGTGCTTTGGGAAGTTTTCAAAGACCCAAGTAGGATTTCTATGTGTATACAGTAATCTTGAGATGAAGGAATGAGTCAATTAATAGGAAATGACTAAGACGTGCCAAAAACAAAGCAATAAATAATGCCCATCTAATGACTGCAAGTCAAAGACTTGGCCCAAAGACATTCCTTCTTACAAGCTCTCACCTTTCCAAGAAGCCAAGCTACAAAGAGCACTCCATATGAGTTTATGTGATGACTTTTTGTTTTCTAAATGCTACATAAAATTCTTCTACTAGGAATCTGCACAGAAGACATTTTTATCCTCATTCAGGTATCTTTTAAGAAAGCATGATTGCACGAGTTATTCCAAAGGTTTCTGAAGATGCCATCCTCCCAGATGTTCTCCTTTGAATCTTAGACACATCATGCTGCCAACTGCAGAATTACAGAAGAAATACTTCCCTCCTCTGACATTTTCAAAACAGGAAAAAAAATTATTTTTTTAGACAGATGACGTTTAGTAAGAATGATCATAACTACTAAAACACACTGCTAGATATATAGTGAATTGAAATTCAAATTATATGTGTGGAAAACCAATGAGAGTTAACTTAATTCCCCTTCAACACAATTTAATACAGTTTTACTGTGTGCCTATACTGTGCAAAACACAGTGGTAGGTAATGAGGTCAAGATACCTGGTGTGTCCCCTGCCTTCAAGGCTCTTCCAAATCAACTTCCTTTTTTTTGCCTTTCATGTGAACAAAATGGCCTTAAATTTTCAAAATAGAGAGAAATTTTACTTTATATGTGAAGGCCCTGCTTAATAACATTCAAGAATGAGGAAACGGTAACCATTAAAAACAACCCCCCCAAAAGTGAGAAATAAAAACAAATCACAGGACTTCCCTGGCGGCACCGTGGATTAAGAATCACCTGCCAGTGCAGGGGCCCCGGGTTGGGTCCCTGATCCGGGAAGACCCCACGTGATACAGAACAATGAAGACCGTGAACCACAGCGACAGAGCCCGTGCCCTGGGGCCCACAGGCTGGAACTACTGAAGCTCACGCACTAAGAGCCTGTGCCCTGTGAGAGAGAAGCCACCTCCACGAGAAGCCTGAGCACAGCAGCCGGGAGTAGCCCCCGCTCGCCGCAACTAGAGAAAACCCTTGAGTAGCAACGAAGATCCGTGCAGCCAAAAATGTCTAAACAAAATAAAACAGAGAAATTTCATTTTAAAAAGTATACCTTTTAGGTAAATGTGCACTATGTGTAGAGTTGTCTCGATCAAACAATACTTTTAAAAATCAAGATAGGATAATATATGTAGAAAAGATTAAGATTCTAACCTTTGCTCTTTGTTGGATCTGAAGGTATTTTTATCCCAGAGGTCATAATGCAAGGAAAGAATCTGATGCAATCTTATTCATTAAAAATCTTAAGAAAGCAATCAACTCTGCAGGCTCAAGACATAAAAAAGCACAGAGAAATGGCAAAATGGTTAAATTACAGAATATCAATATCATTGCATTTCTGGTTTTTTCCCTGCAGAATCATTTTAAGCATGATAGGCAACATTCTTCCTCCAGTAAATCAGGGATAACCTTTTAGAAACTTGAAATTATGAGGTCAACTATTAAAAATTCTTCCACGAAATTTTAATGAATTAAAGACATATTCCAAAGGGATGCTGATAATTTATTCTTTATGTGGGCAGAATTTCCAAGGCCTTCGAATCCTATAGGTTATTAGAATTCTCTCACTTGATATCTTGTGAAAAGATAACTGAAAAACAACATAGTTCACTGGATTTCAAACTGCCTGCAACACAGCACCCAAGGAGTATTGATGAGATCATTGATTTCAGACTAAAGGGTGGTTGTCAATTCTATGCTAAGGCCTTATTTCTGTGCTGTCCAAATATTAAGAGTGACTTGAAAGAGTACATGGCGATCTGCTTATCAGATCCATAGACGACACAGAGCTGAGGCAGACGGTTTAACTCCACTGCTCAGTCAAGTCAGGAGTGAGTAGGTCTCAATGGAATAAAATGACGGATAGGATTTACATGAAAATAAACAGGATAAATGTGGAAATGTGGCACATGAGTTTATGAAAATTCACACATGTAGAAGAAAGATGGTGTGACAAAACTAGACTACGGTTTCACAGACAACCTGGGGGGTTAGAGTGGGAAGAGGGAGGGGGGTTCAGGATGGGAGGGACACACTGATACCTGTGGCTGATTCATACTGATGTTTGGCAAAAGCCAGCACAATATTGTAAAGTGATTATCCTCCAATTAAAATAAATAAATAGCTTTGAAAGGGGGGGAGGGAAGCAAGTGGGCACATGTGGACAGGAACTAACGTTTCTTGAGACCCATAAGCTTCTAACCGTGGACAAAGAGACACAGGCATTATTATTACTACCTTTTTACAAAAGTACAGAGACAAAGTAATTTCCCTATGTCCTATGGATTATAAGCAGCAAATCTGGGATTTGAATCTATTGCAATCTTGCTGCAAAGCCCTGCTGTTTTCAACCCATCATTATGTAAACAGGACAATAAAGATAGTCTGATAATGAATGCAATCTTAGGTTAGATCGATAAAAGTACAATGCCAGAACAAAGGAGGTCAGATTAGTGATGGGAATCGAAGAGAGGGATGCATACACCTCATATCAACAGGAGAAGAAAGAGGCAAGTAGGGGTGATTTCACACAAGGAAATGCTACTCAGTGTGAAAAAGAACAAACAGCTGACACGTGCACCACCCTAGATCAATCTCAAAACCATGTCAAATAAAAGAAGCCAAATGAAAAAGACCGCATGCTGTTTGATTTCATCAATATGAAGTTAAAATTAAAGTCTGTAGTGATAGGGCTTTCCCGGTGGCTCAGTGGTGAAGATTGCACTTGCCAATGAAGGAGACATGGGTTTGATCTCTGATGTGGGACGATCCCACAGGCCACAGAGCAACTAACCCCGTGCGCCACAACCGCTGTCTGTGCTCCAGAGTCCATGAGCCGCAACCACTGAGCCCATGAGCTGCAACTACTGAAGCCCACACACCCCAGAGCCTGTGCTCCCCAACAAGAGGAGCTGCCAGAATGGGAAGCCCGTGTGCCACAACTAGAGAGGAGCCCCCGCTGACTACAGCTAGAGAAAAGCCCGAGCACCCGTGAAGACCCAGCACAGCTAAAAATAAAGTATTGCTAAGTTGCTTCAGTCATGTCCAACACTTTGGGACCCCATGGACTGTAGCCCACCAGGCTCCTCTATCCATGGGATTCTCCAGGCAAGAATATTGGAATGGGTTGCCATTTCTTTCTCCAAAGTAAATATTAAAAATAAGTAAAGTCTACGGTGAGAGAAATCAGAAGAGCAGTTGTCCAGGAAGGATTTGCCATGAAAGGGCATAAGGAAATGTTCTGGGATGATAAAAATGCTTTATATCTTGACTGGGAACATGTTCATAGGCAACTGGACACAGCTGTCTAAATTCCAGCTAGAAACTTGAGATGTATATATCTTATAGTTTGGAAATTCTCTCTGTAAAGAACAAAATAATGCATAGAAACTGGAAACTGTGGATAAGCGAGTGGACAGTGAAGAGGAAATCATGGCCAGTGTGAAACATATGATCCAGGAAACACTATTCCCAAACATTAATTTCACTAGCAAGAAGTACAGGACGAGACAGCTGGAATGAGACGTGGCAGTCATGTTAAAACGACACCATTCTGTAATAGAAAGAAACAGCGATTAATACTTTTTAGGGAGTACAATTAGGACGGATAAGTAGACATTTTACCTGAACGTAAGAAAGGACCTTCTATAACTGGAGCAGTCCAAAAGTGGAATTATCTGCCCATGAGTAACACACCCCCCCACTGCTCAAGGCACCGCCTGAAGGTGGATGGTCTCCTGTTGGAACGTGTGCAGAGGGTGTTCAGCATCTAAGGCGCCTCTCTCCGTTCCGAGGCTCCCTGCATCTGGGCTCTGAAGCTCACTTTGACATGCATGGACAAAGCTCACCTTCTACATACATGGTCCAAACTCTCAACCTCATTCTCAATCTACCTTCAACACCCAGGACACACAAGTGCACCCACGTCCACAAATCCATGCACCAGTAACAGAAGCAACATCTACCCAGCTTCCTCCACTCCAACGCTCTAATCTCAGATCCTCCTCCTGAACGGTGGTTAAAAAAAAAAACACAACACCACTTCTACCCTTTCAGGTGTGAAGGTACTCCATGATTTTGCTGAAGCAAAAGAATATTTTTTATTTACTTATTTATTATTGAGAGCCTAGTATGTAGCCAGCATGTTCTGGACACTAGAGAGAAAAAGACAACTCCCATCTTGGTGACGCTTACATTCTTCTTAACACACATCAAGTTGCTTAGGATAAGAACATTCTCCTACTGCTTAGCCCTGATGGGTATTTTGTGAGTGATGAATGGAACACCCACTGACTTAGCTTGATGTGAGAAGATCACGTAGTTTGAATGCACAAAAGCCTCAGGAGAACACAGGGCTTATCCAAGACTTAGAGTATCTTGTTCCTCTACCCAGTAAAAATCTCTACTGAAATGTCAGATGGTTGAAGAAATGCTCATTTTCACTTCTGTTCTTACACTTGAATGATAAGCCAATGCACTGTGGCTCCATAGGTTTACTCTGAATTTACAATTAATCTAATGATCTGCCCAGAGGGACTCCATGAGCCTCAGCAGGACTTAACAAAATTGACTGAGCTCTAGCCAATAAATCACAGCCTGTTAGCTGACATTAATTTATAATTTCAGGCCCAGGGATAAAATTATTCACAACAGATACCNGGTTGAAGAAATGCTCATTTTCACTTCTGTTCTTACACTTGAATGATAAGCCAATGCACTGTGGCTCCATAGGTTTACTCTGAATTTACAATTAATCTAATGATCTGCCCAGAGGGACTCCATGAGCCTCAGCAGGACTTAACAAAATTGACTGAGCTCTAGCCAATAAATCACAGCCTGTTAGCTGACATTAATTTATAATTTCAGGCCCAGGGATAAAATTATTCACAACAGATACCTTTAAATTGAAAGAGGAGTCCAGGTAACAAAATCTGAATGCCACAAACTCTTCTAGAATAAAAACTCAGAAAACCACCTCTGCAGCAATACTTTTGGGGGAGTTGCTTTCAACCTTGCCTAATGAGCCAAGAGAATATGTTTCAAGTAGGCACCAGTTCCAGACCTAAAATTGATGAGACCACATTTTTAAGTCCTACCCAAATGCCAGCCCTAAACTTCAGGTTAGTTCTCAAAGGAAAACTAGATATTTGTTTCACACTTATCAGAGATGGGGAGTTCCAAAGGGTAACAGACGGACTGGGTTGCCATTTCCTTCTCCAGAGAATCTTCCTGACCCAGGGATTGAAGCCAGGTCTCCGGCACTGTAGGCAGACACTTTACCGTCTAAGCCACCAGGGAAATCCTTGACAAACAAAAGCTCTGTTCAAAACAGATAACGGGCCCCTTGCTGAAACGGAAAATCTGGGGAAGAGGCGGCACTATGGCAGAAAAGAGCTTTGAGATTTTATCTGAAAATCCTTCTCAAGAAGCGTGGGCTACGGAATCCTAGAGATACTCTGTTAAGAGTTAGGGGGTTTACAGAGAAATACCAGTAAAAACCTACTGAATCAAGGGAAAAAAAAA
>SJYA01002846.1:0-126178 GCA_006410615.1 Neotragus moschatus
CTTGCCCATCAAAATCTCCTGCCGTGTGACCTTGTCACGGGTGGGATTCCTCACGCTGGCTCCTGGCACAATGAGACAAACAAAATGGACAGGGAGTCTATACACAAAAATAAACTTGAGATAGATTAACCCCCCCCAAAAAATGTACTGCTATATCATCTAGTATGCAATACATTTTCAGATTTTCCCAACTTTCACAAACTGTTTTTTTCTAGCTTTTATTGTTTTATTTTATTTTTATGTATTTTTAAAAGCCAAGAAACAGTTAATGAACAAGCATTTGTTTGCTATCAGGACTGTACCTCTTGGGACTTCCCTGGTGTCCAATGGTTAAGACTGCATCCTTCCAATGCACGGGGTGTTGGTTTGATCACTGGCCTGGGAAAATAGATCCCACATACTGTGCAGGCACGCGCGCGCGCACACACACACACACACACACACACACACACACACACACACACAGATTGTACGTCTGGTTCCAGGTGACTCCCACGAAGGCAGAGGCTCTTGATATTGTTTTTTATACATGGAATGATAGGCACTTCATCAACTCTGAGATCAATCATTCTGGGTAGTTGACAAGTCCTCACAATTGAATTCCCTTTTGATAAGACTTCCTAGAAACATCAAGGAGAATATTAAAACAATTACTCATGTGGTTCACTTTAAAAATTTTTTCATGTTAATTTTCTGATAATTGGAGGGATAAGGTGGAAAGCTGGGGGTGGGGTGGCAAATGATTGCTTTCCCTTTGATTATCTGCCTAATTGTTTTCATTCCACTAAGATGCTTTGTCACTGATGTGTGGACTTAGCATTATGCTGGGAATACAGGTGGCCCAGAGGTAAATATTGTTTCTACATTCTGTGGTTCCTTTGAGGTGGTTACAAATGTAGAGACCTATTTCTTTTCTCAGAGTGCACTTTGTTTGCAGCAGATAGATCCTATCTCCTTGGAAATAATTAGCTGAAGTTATAATGCTCCGCAGCTGCTGAGTTATTAGCCAAATGCTCACCAAATGAGATCTCTCATTAGGGCTCATGAACAGGTACTCTCTTTTGATAGATGAACTTATAATTTTCATATCCATTTACACAAGTCACAGATATCTGCTTTTGTACTGATTTCTAATGACTTGGCACATAGGGTGCTATATTTGATTTCCCCTTTTAAAGGAGATAAAATCATTATTGACATGTGATTAAGCTCATTTTCAAAATGGCACAGGATCCGCTAGGAATTAGATCCTGTGAATGGGGATAGTTTATGCATTGAGACTCAACATTTTTTCTTAGTTTTAACTTCAATGGAAAGTCATGTCTTCTATCTTCACCATTATGCAAACTGATAATCATAATTCACATACAACTTGTCCACATGTCCTTATTTAACCAAAGCTGATGAGTAGAAGCTAACACTAAGTTACAATGAAAACAGGTAAAAGTGTTCATTTTTTCCTGCCTCTGAGCCAGACAGCCTCAGGATCTAAACTGCTGCTTCATGGCAATTTAGTAACTTCGGGTGGTGCAATCTTTTTCTTGATGAACTGAGAAAATTCCAATATCTTCCCTTATTTCAAGTAGAGAAAGCTTACCTCATTTACTTTGATCGTGAAAGGATGGTATTGACACTAGAATCCTCTTACACGGTCTTACTCCTGCTACTGCTGCTGCTGCTAAGTCGCTTCAGTCGTGTCCAACTCTGTGCGACCCCATAGATGGCAGCCCACCAGGCTTCACCGTCCCTGAGATTCTCCAGGCAAGAACACTGGAGTGGGTTGCCGTTTCCTGGAATGCGAAATAATGCAGATCCTCTGGAAAGCAGTCTGGAAGTTCCTACAAAGATTAAACAAAGAGCTACCATTTGACCTGAAATCCCAAGTCTAGGTATTTAACCAAGAGAATTAAAAATACATGTCCATACATTGAAAGCAACACTATTCATAATCACCAAAAATGGAAACAAATGAAATGTTCATCAACTGATGAACGGAAAAATAAAGTCTGAAATAGCCATATGAGGGAATGTTATTTGACAGCAAAAGCTGTACTGAATTGAGTTCTGTCATAAATGAATCTTGAAAACATTGTGCTAAGTGAAAGAAACCACATGTGAAAAAAAATCATTTTATGATTCCATTTATATTAAATAGCCAGGATAGGCAATTCTATCAAGACAGAAAGTTGATTAATTGTTCCTTGGTGCTGGGAGTGTTGGGGGAGAGATGGGTCATGACTGCTAATGAGCATAGGACTTCTTATTTGGGCGACAAACAACTGTTTTAAAATAGATTGCGGTGATGGTCACACAACTTTGTGAATATACTAAAAGCCATTGACGTGTACATCTTAAATGGATCAACTGAATGCTATGTAAATTTTATAAAAAGTGTTTTATATAGAATTAATCTGTGGTGGTGGTTTAGTTGCTAAGTCATGTCCAACTCTTGCAACCCCATGGACTGAAGCCCACCAGGCTCCTCTGTCCATTCTTTCCCAGGCAAGAACACTACAGTGGGTGGCCATTCCCTTCTCCAGGGGGTCTTCCCAGCCCAGGGATCTAATCCAGGTCTCCTGCATCGCAGGCAGTCTTCCGCACTGCAGGTGAATTCTTTACTGACTGGGCCACCAGGGATCAGAATTAACATACATACACACAACACATTTATGTACTGTATAATATATATTAAATCACATCAATATATAGCATGATATAATGTTTATCTCTATCTATTTATCTTTAGTAGTAGTTCTTTCTGGGGAAGGAAAAGGTGGTGGTTTTGTTAACATGCAGCCACAAGGACAATGCAAAAATTATTCAATGATTATTACTACTTTTGGAAAAGTATCTTAGAAAGATTTCTATTCACCATATTTAATTCATTGTATTTGAAGACAAAGCACAAATACCACGGTGCTATGTCTGTGTCTTTTATAATATGAATGAGACAGACAAGTCATAGTGTGTAAGGCTTGGGAAACATTTCCTCTTCAACAAAAATGAATAAGGTTGAAATCCCTCCTCTCACAGTCTCTGAGTTCCAGAATATTTTACTTCTTGGTCTAGGAAGTTACACAGTGCATGTTTTGTGATCATTCATTGAACCGTACATTGACATTTTGTGCACTTTTCTGAATGTTTATTATTTTTAAAGTGTATTACCTCATGGGCTGGGGCATTCAGCATGACCAGAAACATACGTGTTAAGGGTTATTCCCCAGATACAAGTTAGAGGGGTGGGGAAATGTTTTAGCTTTGGCTGTCCTTCTCCCCCTGGACAGTAGGGCAGATTTCAGGGACAAGGGCCCCAGCGTGAGAAGTCAAGATAGAGTAAGTGGCTCCCAAGTCCATTAGAAACTGGACAAGCTTACCTGCCACATCCATGGCCACCTGTGTGATGATGACTCTTCTTGGGACCCTTGGGAGGTCCTGAGTCCCATCAATCAACTGCTGCCATGACTAGGGTGGGTCCATTGGGTGGAAGCTGGGACCTGTTTCTTTTTGGGTGGAAGCTAGGCATTCCTTTCTCCAGTGTTCAGGGGCCCCACAGTTAAAACATGGTTCCTTTCCTGGCAGAGGTTTACAGAAAGTACTTTTGGGGTGACCAGGAGCTAGGTCTGGTCTTGTCCTGATGCTCCCAAACGGCTGGTTTTGCCGTTGTTCCCTTCTTGTCACGATTTCTTTCCTTTCCTCCTCGGCCTGATATCTATTGTTAAAAACATAGATGGCATGTCAGTAAGAGAGTTGAGAGGGGCTTGGGGTCCCCTGGTAAGCTTTTGACGTTTCTGATAATGTCAAGGGCTGACCGGCTAAAGAAGTGGGTGCAAATACAACGCGTCCCTTGAAAGTGTTTGGGTCCACATTCATATGTTTTCTGAGAGTATTGACTAACCAGACCTGAAATAGGACGCAATTTTCGTCTTGGTCTTGGGTGATCTCTTTAACCTTACCGCAGTTGACAGGTTTTATCCCTTCAATGAAGCAAAGGATCCTGTGATCCTTTTTACTGATACTAGGCTGACCTGGCTGGCAGTGCCAGTTAGAATTCCTTAGAGGCACTGCCATCATGCCCATGGGTTTCAGGGGTACTGACGAGGTTGGGCAACGGGTTATCCTTCAGCATGTTTGTGCCTGTGCCCAAATATAGGTCTTCCCTTCAAGGATGCAACAGTAAGAAAGCACAATATTTGGGTCCTTCCAAGTCAGGTCAGGGCTTTCCAGGGGTGATATTGGTAAAGAGTCCACCTGCAAGGCAGGCAACACAAGAGATGTGGGTTCAGTCCCTGGATTGGGAAGATCCCCCACAGAAGGAAATGGCAACCCACTCCAGTATCCTTGCCTGGAAAATCCCAGGGATGGAGGAGCCTGGCAGGCTACAGACCATAGGGTCGCAAAGAGTGGGACACGACTGAGCATGCGTGCAGTTTGAAGCTGGAAGTCAGGTCAAAGGGGGCCTTCTCTCATAGCTCAGTTGGTAAAGAATCTGCCTGCAATGCAGGAAACCTGGGTTTGACCCCTGAGTCGGAAAGATCGCCTGGAGAAGGGAAAGGCTACCCACTCCAGGATTCTTACCTGGAGAATCCCACGGACAGAGGAGCCTGGTGGGCTGCAGTCCATGGAGTTGCCAGAGTAGGACACGACTTAGCGACTACAGCACCACCACCAAGGTCAAAGGAGAGAGTCAGTCCCTGGAATTCTTCGGTGAATCTGCGAGGCATTTCCTCTGACACCTAGCCCCAGCACGGGGGACACTGAATGAGGTTAGCCAGAGAAAGGAGTGTGGACTCTGGTAGTTCCCTGAGGCTCCCCCTGCTACTTCCTGAAAAGGGCGAAGACACTGGCTGCACTTCTGGCTCAGAAGAGTAAAGAGGCTTACAGGGTGGGGGAGCGGCTGAAGACAGTGAAAGAGTGCTGGCCTTGGTCTTCTACCCCACTCCCAGGGGCGCCTCTAGGGAGGACTTTGTGTGTACTGGGCTCCAGCTGGCTAGGGTCCCTAATGCAGGACTTAGAGAGCTCTGGGTACTCTCTTAGGGCCACAAGAGCCTAAATGTAAGGAACTTCTATTTCCCCTGCCTTTAGCAGAAGATATCTAACTCGAGGATGGTATTATGGTTGAGGCTTCCATTTTCTGGAAAGGCCTAAAGAAAATGAGCTTTTTTGGGTCTTAAAGAATCTAGAGAAAACTTGTCCCTGTGACTCAGAACGCAGCCAAGGGGTGAGTCCTTGGGGCGGGACAAGGTGTTGCCCACGGGTCTTTCAGGGAGAGGATGCTCCTCTTAGATTGGGGGCCCGGAGGGGGCTCCCTAAGGCAGGCCTAGTTCCAGGTGTCCCCATCCACCTAGTCCTGGCAACTCTGGCCTCGATGGGAGTCAGCCACTCCCGCGAGTGGTGGTTCTGTTGGCCCCAACGTCCGGGGCGTGCCCTATCCCAGCCTCCTGGGTACCCGGGATGAGTGACCTTCCTGATGGCTCCTCTATAGATTCTATGGCCAGTCATTAATCCCTGTGGGCTGAGGTATGTTCCAGGGGAACTGGACATATTCTCAGTTCTAGGACCTATTTAGGTCCCAGGATTTTTTTTTTTTTTTCTAAAAGGGTGGTACATTTCTGAAAACAGACACTGGCTATTAAGGGAAATGGTTTGTGAAAAATCCTCTCTTTCCCCCTCCCTTTTATGGGTGGCCCCATCAGCCTGGTGCCACCCTCTCCTGCCTCCCCTTCCCACACTCGCGCTGTCCAGTGGGCGACAGAGTGGGTGCAGCGGGTCAGGGTCGGGGGTTAGGCCGTCCCCCGCTCTACATTTGCGGGGACTCATGACCTGGAGGCCCCGCACAGACACTCCCAGTCTTGTAACCCTGGGAGGCAAACCCCCAGAGATCGGATCAAGCCCCGAGCTTGTATCCGGGGATGTGGCAAGGCGCGCCCCTTGCCTGGACAGTGGGAGCTGGGGCTGGGCGGGACCGGGTGTGCGCCGACCACGGAGGAGCCTGGTGGGCCTCTGGGTGGTGGGCAGAGCTGGTGCAGAAGGATGGCCTGGACTGGGTTCCACCATGGCTGAGTCTCTCAACACTCGGGGTTACCCCCAATGGATCACCTGTCGGGTAGGGAGCTCCCAAACGGATTGTAGTGGCGCAACCGCCGCGGGAGCTCCCAGAAAGGCTGCTTTTTAAATTTCCACTCAGTTGGACCTGATGATTTTTAGTTAAATGCTGGATGAAGCAAACCCACAGGGTAACGCTCGGATAGTTGGGGTCCCTGGCTGCCTGCGGGAAGGGCGGGAGACTTTCCCTGATGAGCCCTCTGCAGATGTAACAAGCATAAGTGGAAGACCCCACGGTAAGGTTGGAAAATGCCTGGCCGACTTTAACCATTTTCAGCGGAGTTAGGTAGGAGTTGAGTGGGAAGTAGAGAGTCGGATAGGGATACAGTGATGAGACAAGGAGAGTGAGCCATAGGTAGATCAGTAAGACACTTATAAGGGGGCACTTCCTTGGTGCTCCAGGGGTTGAGACTTCGCTTTCCAAGGCAGGGGCTGCAGGCTCAGTCCCTGGTCAGGGAGTTAAGGTCCCCACATACCTCGCCCAAACAAAAAAACCACAGACGCAATATTGTAATAAACTAAATAAAAACTTAAAAAATGGTCCACATAAAATAAATCTTAAAAAAAAAAAAAAAAANTCCAAGGCAGGGGCTGCAGGCTCAGTCCCTGGTCAGGGAGTTAAGGTCCCCACATACCTCGCCCAAACAAAAAAACCACAGACGCAATATTGTAATAAACTAAATAAAAACTTAAAAAATGGTCCACATAAAATAAATCTTAAAAAAAAAAAAAAAAAAAAGCCTGTAAGGGTAGTGATGGGGAGGGAGCGAGAAGATGCTTTTAACTGAGAGTTTGAAAGGTTGCACGCAGACTGCATTGATGTTGGTGGACGGATCTGTTTCCTCACTTGTACTTTCCTCGACTCATCCTGTTAGACCTTGCGGTCTTTTCCTAAGACCCGTCGCTCCAAAGATCACCGAGACTCGGATTCAATGCAAACAGCAAGAGGATTTATTGAGCCGGCGCGCCAGGGTTCAGTCACCTCCAGGGAAGAACGAACCCCGAACAGTCGTTACAGAGCATTTTTAAGCACAAAAATCACAAACGGGTGTAGCTAGGGTGGGGACAATCTGATTGGTTCACATGTCTCGACCTTTACAGGGATAGGCTCGTTTGCTATCAGGCCTATAGGGCTGGTCAGGGCCACATTCCGACGGCCTGAAAAATAATTTTTCTAGAAAGTCCCTGAAGGCAAAACATCCCTAGAGAGAGCCTAAAGGCCACATTGCATGAGATAAGAACCTGCCATGTTACATGAGATAAAAACCTGCTCTCAAGGGTTTAGCAAAAAACTTAATTTTCCTCTCAATCCTCTCCAGGGAGATTTCTGGGGCGAGCACGCTAGGGACTTTTTCGGCTCCACACGGTTTGTGGCAATAAGTCTCCAAATGCCGCAGACAGTAAGAAAGCATAAAAGAGAGAGAGAGAAGCAGGGATTCAGGCAGTGCCGCTCAAGTGCAAAGGAAGTGAGAAGCTGAGGCTTAACCGAAATTTGGCTGACTCCACCCGAGATGTTATTGGAGGGTAGGTTCCTGTTTCCTTGCAGAAGGAATTCAGAGATGACAGAGAGATCAAGAAAGCAAAGAGAGGATTTATTTAAGTGATGGTACACTCTCAAGTGGAGAAGGCAATGGCATCACACTCCACTACTCTTGCCTGGAGAATCCCAGGGACGGGGGAGCCTGGTGAGCTGCCGTCTATGGGGTCGAACAGAGTCGGACACGACTGAAGTGACTTAGCAGCAGCAGCAGCCTCAGGAGTAGCTGTATTAAGCTTCTTTGGCAAGTGGGTAATATGGGGTGTAGAAATGAAGGGGTGGAATATTCTTTGGGGAGGAAGAGGTTTGCGGGGTCGTATTCTTTGATTTTCCTCCCAGCTCCACCTTCCCGAGGGGAGGAGGGGTTTTTGTCCTTATTTAGCCTTGATGGGAAGTGTCATGGTGCTGATGCATGATGGGAAATTCCTATTTGAAGGTTTTTTTTTTATTGTAATGAGAGCATAAGGAGCAAAAGTTACATTTGAACACCAGAGATTCCTTCCTTTCCCCACCCTTCTTTGTTTACCTCCAGGAGACTTATCACCCCAGCTGTGTGGTTTCCTGTCAGCCTGGAGGTTCCTTCTTTTGTCTGCTCAAAGACCCCACTGTTTACAAGATGGGTGGTTTCCTGCCATCTGGCCTGTACCCCCTTTTCTCTGCTCATATCTAGCTCCCGGCCTGCTTTAGCAACTCCACAGCTTTCCGTGTTTTGTAAACCTGTGACAGAGTCATTTTCTAAGTTGGAGCAGAGAAGCAATGCAAAGGGAATTAAAAACAAGCATAGTTTAAGCACTGCTTTGTTTAGAAGCTGAGCTCTTTAAAATAAAAAAAAGTTTGTTGGACTGTAGTTGATTTGGAGGCTTTCCTGGTGGTTCAGATGGTAAAGAATCTGCCTGCAGTGCAGGAGACCTGGGTTCAAATCCTGGGTGGGGAAGATCCCCTGGAGAAGAGAATGGCTACCCACTCCGGTAAACTTGCCTGGAGAATTTCATGAACAGAGGAGCCTGGCTGGCTGCTGGCCATGGGGTCGTGAAGAGTCGGACATTATTGAGCGAGTAACACTGTCGTTGATTTACAATGCTGTGTTAGTTTCAGGTGTAGAGCAAAGTGATTCAGGTAACATATACATATATCTATTCTTTTTCAAGTTATTTTCCATCTAGGTTATTATAGAATATCAAGCGGTGTTCCCTGTGCTTTACAGTATTAGGTCCATGTTGGTTATCTGTTTTAAATATAATAGTGTGTATATGTCAGTCCAAACTCCCAATTTATCCCTCCTCACTTTGGTAACTTTAAGTGTGTTTTCCGTGTCTGTGAGTCTGTTTCTGTTTTGTAAATAAGTTCATTTGCAAGTCAGACAGGAAACAATAAGTAGAATATGATAGCACTTATATGGGAAATCTAAAAAAAAATGATATAAATGAACTTGTTAATGAAGGTGAGCTCTTAAAAAGCCTAGCTGTTCCTCCCTCCCTGTAATGAAAATATTTGTTTTACTTTACAACTGAGGCACAGGACACTCACGGGGGAACATTCAATGCCAGTCCAGCAGGTGTTCAAGGCAAAAGGTGAGAACAAGCCTTGCTGTGACCATGAAGGAGGAAGCAGACAGAACAGGCTCCATCTTGAAAGCAGGACTCCATCTTGGGCCGGACTGTGGTCTTTGAGCTCTATGCCCAGTATTTATGGAAACGACATGCCAACTGGAAAACCAGGCCCCCGGAAGGAAGAGCCCCAGGGCTCGTATCTAGACTCTCCATCGCCTAAAATAACACACTAATTATCTGTGTAACCAAATAGAATCATAAATTCCATTATGCTTATTGGGGTATGACCACAGGCCTGTTGATAATTTCCACTGTTAACTACCTAGGCTTAAGGCATACGAATCACAGGTTTAAGGCATATGGATCACAGGTTAACTTTGATTGTATCTTTCTTTTCCTTTGTTCAGACTAGTTTCAGAAAATTTGGGGAAATGGGTTTGAACATGTACATTTAGGGTATATAAAGTTTTCACAAAAACTGGTCGGGGTCCTTGGCTAAGAGGAGACTCTGCCTTGGGCCCGCCAGGGTAATAGACTGCACTCCACTATCTGCATTGTCCTTCGGAGTGAGTTTGTTTCCTGGAAAGTGTGGCTACAACAACCAAATGATCCCATTTTATTATTCCATAATTAGCTTCCTTCTCAAGCCTGAAACACTCAGAATCCTAGTCAAAATTCAACTTTGGTATTCTTGGTAGCATTTTGTGATTTTATGTCTGAGTTTATTCACCCAAATGTTCTATCTTCAGGATGGCTTATAAGTAATAACTATATTACATGGTGAAAGATTCAAGATCTAAGGTTGTTGATACTATAAAAATACAAACTACCTAGTAATGTATAAAAGCAGTGTCAACTAAAAAATATAGTCACAAGCTGAAAGTAGAGAGTTATTTTATTTGGTGGGAATGTTTAGGACTCAGAGCCCAGGAAACAACATCTCAGTAGCTCTGAGGAAACTGCTCCAAGGAGGCAGGAGGGGAAGTCAGGCTACATACAAGTTTGCAGCAAAGGGAGCGGGCAGTCTGAACATCAAAGATCCGGCAGCATGTTAAGAAATTTAGCATTCTCTGTGTGGGAAGATGCAGGCCTCCTGGCTCACTGGATTCATTCCTTTCTTATGCACCTCAGCGGTCTGGGGCCAATCCCGTTTCCTCTTCACCTTGCCTCTTGCATTCCCCCAGCTCCTCAGCAGTCACTGTGGGGGATGGCGGTATCCTTTGGATCACAGTGTTGGGAGCTCTCTTCATGTTTGGAGGCCAGAAATCACTGATGGCTGTGACAGTTCTTGTTTATTAATATGTCAGAAGATATTTTCATTTCATAGCAGATTCAACAAAATGGCAACAACGCAGTAAGATCTCTTCAAAACCATCTAGTGTTTGATTATGCATTTTATGGCTTAATACATATCAGCCTCCAAGAAAGAGTGGATTACTTCAATAGAATGACATCCCTCCAAATTCACAACTATCCTGGCCATTTTCTGAACTTCGGAGCTTTCATCTGAAGTTCTGGCTTTCTAGAAATGTTACAATATTTATAATTTTATGAACTTAGTTTTAAGCTCAGTCCTTGGACAAAGATCGATCTAAATGACAGGATGTCCTAAAAAAGTGAAAACATTTTTATACGCACCTTAACCCACCCGACCCTTGATGGAGAGTAATTATAATTATCAGCTCAAATTATGTATTAATTATTCCCCTGGAATTCCTTTTCATTATTGTTTTGTAAACACTATTTCCTCATAAACAGAGAAAATCCAAGTCTTGGTTAGATATTTAGTGGAGTTCAAATTAATACAATTTAATAATAAATTTACACTTTACCAATTTGTGTTGAAGTTATGGGAGATAGATGGAGAAACAGTGGAAACAGTGTCAGACTTTAGTTTTTTGGGCTCCAAAATCACTGCAGATGGTGACTGCAGGCATGAAATTAAAAGACGCTTACTCCTTGGAAGAAAAGTTATGACCAACCTAGATAGCATATTAAAAAGCAGAGACGTTACTTTGCCAACAAAGGGTCGTCTAGTAAAGGCTATGGTTTTTCCAGTGGTCATGTATGGATGTGAGAGTTGGACTGTGAAGAAGGCTGAGTGCCAAAGAATTGATGCTTTTGAACTGTGGAGTTGGAGAAGACTCTTGAGAGTCCCCTGGACTGCAAGGAGATCCAACCAGTCCATTCTGAAGGAGATCAGCCCTGGGATTTCTTTGGAAGGAATGATGCTAAAGCTGAAGCTCCAGTACTTTGGCCACCTCATGCGAAGAGTTGACTCATTGGAAAAGACTCTGATGCTGGGAGGGATTGGGGGCAGGAGGAGAAGGGGACAACCAAGGATGAGATGGCTGGATGGCATCACTGACTCGATGGGTGTGAGTCTAAGGGAACTCCGGGAGTTGGTGATGGACAGGGAGGCCTGGCATGCTGCGATTCATGGGGTCGCAAAGAGTCAGACACGACTGAGTGACTGAACTGAACTGAACTGAACAGATTTCCAACTTACAACTAGGCATACAGTCAAACAGATTTCAGACAACATTTCCCAACGTCCCTTGCAGCTACACAGAGCCTTGGGATTAAGCACTAGCTGATCGAACCTGAAACAGAAGTAATATACACAACTTCTAGGTTGCGTCCTTAAACGGAACATGTGCCTCCCCTTCTCTGCTTCCATCACTTCCACAGCCTTGGCTCCACCACCTGTATCAGAGTTCACAACAGCAGTATGAGTCTGATCAGCCTCTTCCACTCCTTCCATATTCTGTCAACCTTTGGCTGCTGCCCAGATGTCTAGGTCTCACATAACATTCACCTGTCTGAGCCCCTCAAGCTGGTCTCTATTGGAGACCTACCATTTACAACATCCCTGCTAAATTCTCAACATGACATAGCCCCTATCCTCATGGAGCTCATCCTCTACTTCAGGAGACACAGGACAAGGACCTCCATACACCAGGCAGAGAAGGCTGGGTCCCAAGTGAGAACAACACAGAGCAAGGAGGGCTCTGGGACTTGATCATGGAATAGTGGAAAGTGACTTGGGTTCTGATGTGCCCACACTTGCAGTGTGACCTTGGACAAGACACATTTCCTTTCTGAGCTTCAGTTCCCAATCATGTGTCAGTTTAATGCTGGGGACCACATATTAGTGAAGGTCTTTCTCAGCCTAACCCTCTGGTTCTTGATATTTCTCCCAACACCTAGCACATCATGGGTTTGTGCTGTTGTTCTGTAATTCTTCAGGATGGACTTGTTGTTACTTCCAATTCACTCAGGTTAAGAACTATAGTGATAAATTCCACCCATGATCTTGAAAGGCTCCTGTGGCAAGTGACTCCCCAAGTGTGTTCTACAAAACTGAACAGTCACAGTGGTGAAGCCATGGGGATGGATAGGGTCTCCTGGGGTCATCCAGTTCATTCCCCTGCCTCTAAGCAGACTGCATAATCACTCTAGGCCAGAGAAAGGGAGGTCTTTACAGAGAGGATTCTACTTCATCTGAAGAGGATTCTTGCTTTGTTTATCTACTAGGGAAGACATAGCCTAAACCTAACCTAACCGAGGTCATAAATAACCTAAATTCCTATTTCTTTTTTCAATTCAAACTACTTCTAAGACTAACCTCAGTGACTGTAGGGAACAGCTGGCCACTACCCTCCCATCAGGGCCTTTCATGACATTTATGGGACAAAGGTAAGGTTATGTCCAATTAACTGGGGCCATCTTGGTGTCTGGGCAATTGCATTGACAGGAATTTGATTTGAAGTTTCCTGTAGACTCGAAGCTCTGCATAGAAGTCTCCCTTCTATACTTACATCTGCAAAGTGTACCCACCTACCAAATAGGGTCACATGCCAGGGACCTCCAAGCCCACTGTGGTTTCTGCTGGACAAGAGTGAATGTACAAACCACCAGCTCATTGATCAGCCTGCACCCCCTTCCTTGATAGCTATTCTGCAAAAGCCTAACTGCAGCTGGAGGGGGTGGGGAGCATGGTTAAAACCAGCTCGTACGTGGCATCCACAGTGTAAGGGAGAGCCAGGATGGATGAGATACAGCCTTGGGGTCAGAAGACCTAGATTCTTATTCAGAGTCCACTGTACAAACTGGGTGCCCTTGGGTGAGTCACATCAGCTCTCTAAAGCCTCAGTTTCTTCCTATATAGATTGGGACTAAAATCTCTGACCATGTGGCCTCACTGGTATGCTGAGCAATAATAATGGGTGATAAAGTGCCCATCAGATGTAAGCCTGTGTCATAACTGTTGGTGATACTGCTATACAAGTTGCTTAACACAGCAGGCTTCAAAGTGGTGTGCCTGAACAGGGGAGCATGGGGAGAATCACATATTAGAACGTCTAGATATATGTCTCTTTATTTCTTGGATGCAAATTTCTTTGAAGGTATGTTTAACAACATACATATTACATTGTGTTCATAAAGACTGAGCACACACTATGTGCTACTGTTGATCAGTTTGCATGAATCCAATCATTTGATCCCAATGACATAGGGGTACTCTCTTATTATGCCCATTTTAAAGGTGTGGAAATGAAGGTGGCTCCCAGAGGCCGAGTCAACTCACCAAAAGTACACAGCTACTAGGTGCAGAAATCCAACATGGAACAGCATATCTGGCTCAAATCACTGCTTATACTGTCTAGTACAGAAGAAAGACATCTATCATTTATAATAAATTATATTGGCATATGCTTTATATTGTACATAATATATGAAGAATTATAAGTAGCTACCATATTTTGAAGTGTGTGCCTAAAATAATTTTCTGATAGTACCATGTTATAAAAAAAAAAACCAAACAGTTGGGGCCCATCTGCTTTATGGTCTAAACAAGGGGGACTATGAAGCTTATTGCCTTCTCAGCAGGGCTGGGGCTGCAGTCAGGCTAAGTGAGGTGCCTTGGGCACACAAATTAAGAAGGCCTGCACTCTCAAGATCCTGCAAGCCTGGTCCCACCTCCAAAGTGCTGCTGGGGAGCTAAGGGAGGTTCCTGGAACCCACAGGAAGCCAAAGACAAGAAAGAAAGGAAAGCTTGCCTTCTTTATTGTTCCCAAGCCCTTCAACTCCTGGGTCCCCAATCCCCTGGCTGAGACCTGCCCACCTCCAAAGGGCTCCATGGGGTGGCAGAATGAAGTCCCTGGAGTCTGGGCAGTGGGCAGGGGCCAGGAGGGTGACTAAGTGAAAGATCCCTGCCAGCTGGCTGGAAGGGACATGGGGAAGAGGAGTTCCAGACTCTATGACCTTGAGCTTCAGGAGCAAAACAGGGACAAGAAAAATCCCTTTCTGGCACCCCAACAAGTTGAGTGAGAAGGTAATATGTTGCCTTCAAGATTCTATATGAATACAAATGTTATTAAGGACTTCGTGGAAAACTGCACTGTATTACATTCTGTTGCTTCTCCATGGAGTTAATCTAAAATTAATCCTTGACCCTCCCCACCTTCTACCCTATCCCTTTACTGGGCTGCCTTCCCAACCTGACATCTGAAGGAGGGGTGAGTATCTCATCTATGGTGACCTAAAGAAGCGATGTGCCCTCATCCCCACCTCACAGCAATTCTGACACCCTAAGATCCCCACTACTTAGACAGAATCCCCATAGGGCTGGGGTGAGTGGGCAGGGGAACAGAGACCAGCAGGCAGAGGGCTCCCCTGCCAGCACAAGCCCTGGCTTCTACAAAGGAGACTTCTACCAAAGGAGACTACCCCCTGCCGTAGGCCAGGGACTATCAGAACTGTCAGAACCACATACAGTCAAAAAAAAAAAAAGCACAGAAAATAAAGACAATTTGTGAAAGACTGAGGGAGGCGATCTCTATCTTTCAAAATGAGCAGAGTTCATCCAGGCTCACAATGAGGGTGGGTTGTTTTTGTTCAGTCCCTAAGTCACGTCCAGCTCTTTGCGACCCCATCAACTGCAGCATGCCAGGCTTCCCTCTTCTTCACTATCTCCCAGAGTTTGCTCAAACTCATGTGCGTTGAGTCCATGAGGGTGGGAGGAGAATGTTTTTCTCCAAAAAAACTGGCCTGGAGAGGTTAAGGGGCTTAAGAGCCATACACCCACCACCCAGCTTCCCAGTTCCATCTTGGCACTGGAAGAAATGAAAGTCTGAAAGCCTGGTATCATCAGGCATGCCTGAGTGTCCTGAGACACCCAAAGGCTGCCTGTGCCCTGAAAATTGAAAGATGGAAGAACAGAAGAGAGCTCCCACACCCTTCAGTGCCTGTCTTTCCCCACAACTTTTGGGGAAAGACTTATCCACCCAGAAATTCAGATCCAGGAACCAGTGTGGGTGTGGAGGCAGGAGAGATGCACTCTTTCTGGCTTTCCTTCACTCACAGCCCAAGGGCCCCCTGCTATCCAAGACTTCTAAATTTTGCAAAACTTGAAAATTACAAAGTATTTCCTCCACAACTTCGTCCTTTAATAGAGGGAAAACTGCGGTCCCAGTGAAATAATTCGCTCAGGGTGGCACAGGGCTATTGGCAGAGACAGGCCCCCTCCCCCAACCCAGTGCGCTTCTCATCTTGCTCCGGGAGCGCGCCCCCCACGGAGAAGAGGAGCGGGCAGGCAAAGGGTGCCCAACGGACTCCTCCAGTCCTGGTGCGCCTCAGGTGGATGTTCACTCCCTGGAATCCCAGGAGGACGGAGGCGTCTGCCCCACTCAGGAGTTTAGAAACCCAGAGGTCATGAGGGCCAGAGGTCCAGCCCTCAGGGCTTCTCCCAAGGGCAGCCTTTGCGTGTGAGCTCTGCTTCCAACCTTTCACTCTCCCAGCGCCGTGCCTCGCAGTGCGTCACCGTGCCAAAGGGCTAGCGCGAAATCAGAGGTGCCTAGAGGTGGCCTCAAGGCCCCCGGGCGGTTCCTGTTTCTTCCTTTCTGGGGAGGGAAAATCACACAGCCCTGTTTGTTTCCCCAGCCGAGGCGGGCGCAGAGCCTGGCATATGGACACGTCGCGCTCCGCATCTGTGTCATCCGTCGCGTTTTCTGTGGATGGCTGCGTGTGTGTGTGTGTGTGTGTGTGTGTGTGTGTGTGTGTGTGGCTCAGGCGCTGGGAACAAACGTGCATCTGTTAAATTTGANGAGACTCCAGTACTTTGGCCACCTCATGCGAAGAGTTGACTCATTGGAAAATACTTTGATGCTGGGAGGGATTGGGGGCAGGAGGAGAAGGGGACAACAGAGGATGAGATGGCTGGATGACATCGCTGACTGGATGAATATGAGTCTGAGTGAACTCTGGGTGTTAGTGATGGACCGGGAGGCCTGGCATGCTGTGATTCATGGAGTCGCAAAGAGCCGGACACGACTGAGCGACTGAACTGAACTGGACTGAGCTGATAGTTTGCCAAATGCTATATTTGAAGAATTTGTAATGAATTAGAAACAAATTGATAACATCAACAATAACAACAGTTTGAGAAATTTGTTGTTTAGCTGCTAAGTTGTGTCCAACTCTTTTGCAACCCCCTATGTCCATGGGATTTCCCAGGTAAGAAAACTGGAATGGGTTGTCTTTTCCTTGTCCAGGGAATCTTTCTAACCCAGAGACTGAACCTGAGTCTCCTGCTTGGCAGGTGGATTCTTTACTGCTGAGGCACCTGAGAAGCCCAGTCTGACATATGACAGGCTTTAAAATCATATCTACTGTATTTCCAATTTTGTGTATGTGTTTGTACACCAGTCTTTACACAGAATGTACCTTTAAGTATTGGCACCAGGATGAAGTTTATTATCCACTTCATTCTCTGTATCTTTACATTTTTCATTGTCACTGAATATTACTTGCTTTTGTAAGCAGAGAAAAAATGTTTTAAAATGAAATTTTGTAGTGAGAGAAGTGAGATGAGATTGCAAATTGAAATGGTTTACTTATCCACAGTTCCAAACTGGAAACCTAGCAGGTCTTCATGAGGAATTGGAACATTCCGTAGATTTGTGGCTTCTGGATTAGTCGCTCCTAAAAGGTTAAGCCAAAATAACCTAAAGGGCCTCTCGGTGAGCTGTGCTTGCTGTCATGGCATGACTAACCAGCACTTTTTAAGAGAAGCAAGGTCAAGTTGACAAAGACCATCTTCTCAGCCAAGTGAGATGTTAATAGGGCTGGTATCTGTATTGCGTAGACACCCATGAACCATGCCCGTCTCCCCCCCACCCGCCTCACCTCACCTGCTGTTTCTGTTTTGGTCCACATTACTGTCCCAACTTGCTGCTGCAGTATCTTCCCACAAATGGTTTCTTTTATGTGAAATAGGACTTCTCTCTCTCTCTCTTTTTCTTAAAAAAATATGTTATAAATATTATTTGCTACACCCAAAGAATTAATATAAAGTATGTGTAAGGTAAAAAGCATTAGATATAGTGAATGCCCACAAACCCAAGAATTAGATCATTACCAATAAATCGCACATACTACTTCACCACCTCAACTCAGAAATGCTCACTAGGCTAAGTGTGAGTTCTTGGCTTTTTAAAATGTAGAGCCCATCACAACATATTGTTTAGTTTCATTTTAAAGTCTCTATTACAGTAATCATGTTCATTCTTCTGGTATTTATGCTTTTAGTTGAATGTATGTTTCAAAATTTGGTTGTGTATAAGATAATACATTTGTTATTCTGTGTGTTATTATTACCTAACCTTCTTTTCATGACTCTTTAAAATTTTCAAGTTTGTATTACTCAAACCTTGCTGCCGTGACCATTCTTATATATATGTCTCATGTATCATCCCATGAATAGGCTTACTGGATTTTTTGAGCATTTCTTTTAATGTCTTTCTCAATACTGGAAGTAATCAAATTTCCTGTTTTTTAAAAAAATCAGTTTTGGTAAATTATGTTTTCTAGGAATTTATCCATTTCCAAGTTTGTAAGTCTGTTGACATAAAGTTGTCCGTAGGGTTCTCTTGTTATGTTTAACTTCTGCTTTGTCCACTATTGGGTATCTCATTTTAATAATTTTATTGAGGCGTAACTGACATACAGTCAAGAGCACATTTTAAAACTGTCTAACTTGATGAAGGATAGGCTTGGGAGAGCACGTGGCTGCCAGCACTGGCTGTGGCGCTCTGAAACCCTGAAACCCATCACTGCGCGGGCCAACGTCACGCTCCCCCCAGGCGGCTCCCACCCAGTGCCCCAGGAGCTGAGCCCCTTTGCTTTGAGACGCAGGGCTCCACTGACGGCCCAGAGAAACCCATGTCGGCCGGGCCAACATTTCTCAGAACTGTACTCCCGTCCAAGACCTTCCTCTTTTTCATCCTGCTTTCACATTTCCTGGAAACAGTATGGTGGTGTCCTGGTCCTCCCAGGCTCCTTCATTTCCCTCACCTCTTTCCTCTCAGGTTTCCCCCTAAAATGCTCTCTTACAATCTGATCCTTTTGTGGGATCTGCCTCTTGAGGACTTGGCTTAACACAGGGAATTTTGACTTCTGTAAACTCTATAGAACCATCACCATAGTCAAGATAATAAACATATTCATTATCCATCGTTCCCAGCAATCTCTTCTTGCCCCTTGCCCGCGTGCAGACTCTGGTTTCATTTCTGTAACTACAGATAATCTGCATCTTCTCGTATTTTATATATAAATAAAATCATAAAATATGTACCCTTCCTTGTCTGACTGTTTACATTTACCTTAAGGATTCTGAGATTAATCTATGTTGCTGCATATATTAATAAGTTAGCTTCTTTTTTATTGCTGAGTTTTATCTCACTAGGCAAATATATGACAATTTGTTTATTCATTTCTTGTTCAATATAAAATATCTTGTTTTCCATTTTCAGTTATTGCAAGTAAAAGTATGAAAACTCACATCCAAATCTTTGTATAGTTTTCATCTTTCTTGGGAAAACGACCTAGGAGTGGAATGGATGGGTTATATGACAAATATGTGTTAAAATTTTTAAGAAACTAAAAACCTATTTTCTAAGGTGTTCTTAAATGGGTCTTTTGCCTTTTTTCCTTTATATTTAACCATTCTAACCAAATATTTACCTCTTTAACTTTCTAAAAAATATTATTGGCTTTCTTGGTTCTTTATGCTCTATATTTCTGTGGTATAGATTTGTTTTCTTTTGCATTGATTTATCCCTATTAATAACATATATTCTTTCCTTCCTTAATTGTCTGACTTTTTATCTGTTAATATAAGAACTGAAGACTAAACATATTTTTAAGCATGTTTTTATAGACTCTTGTATGTAGTATTTTTATTTCTATGATTTTTATTTTGTCTTTGACTCGTGAATTATTCAGATGTGCAGTTCTATTTGTCAACTGTATAGGAATGTTTGATTCATCATCACTGATGTATGCAGTTGTACTCTGCTTAGAGAAGATGGTCTAGGTGATATCAATTCTTTAGAAGTTTTTGCAACTTGTTTTATGACCTAGGGCATGATCAATTTTGATATATATCCCATGTTTTTATCAAAAGAAGGAATATTCTCCGTTCTTCCCTATATTAACTAGATGAAGATTCTTTTATTTTATGTTGATTGAGTCTTTAATCTTTATAAATTTCTATGTACATAGCGGCAACAGTCCGACTCTTCTTTCCCCCACTTGTATCACACAGAGATGCCTTGGCAGTGTTTTTCTGAGGCCCGGCCATGGACAGAGAGCATCATTTCTCAGGGCTCTCCAATGCACAGAAATCAGTGGCTACAGAGAGATGCTTGGTGGAGGGGTACTGCCTCCATCTTGTACCAGCCACAGCCAGCCGTTTCCTGCTACGGTCCTGTCCACACACCTTGTGTTCTCACCAGCATCTCTGGAGGGTGCGTTAGCCCTTTTGCTGCTAGTCAACTTCTTTAAAACAGAATCTCAGTTCAGAAAACATGCTGAACTGAGAAGTGGAAAGAACTGCCATGGATAAGTGAACCTTCATCTGTGGGCTCAGAAAGCAATCTATCTTTCCTTGAGGCAAAATGACTCTGCTTCACTTGACTCTAGTGATTGCCTGCCTCTCTCTTCGGGCAGTTCTCCCCAACCACAGTCTCAGTTGCTTGACCTGCATGTGACTTGAGATCAGTCTGACTGATTGACCTCCAGATCCTGAGATCTTAAAAAGCACCAGTGCCGCTTGCTGGTGGGCTCAGTCTGGCCCTGTGCGTTTGGGGTGTGCACTTTTTCTAAGGGAAAATCTTACCTTGAGTGCTCCATGGGGGAGAGTCTTACTTTGACCTTCCATTCTTCTCTCTCTCCCATCTTGGCCTCTGGAATTCTGAGCCTTAGTCTTACCAGCAACCTTGTCATGGGCCGAAGTGCTTGCTGCATTCGTGTCCGACTTTGTGTGACTCCATAGACAGCAGCCTACCAGGCTCCCTCATCCCTGGGATTCTCTAGGCAAGAACACTGGAGTGAATTGCCATGTCCTTCTCCAATGCATGAAACTGGAAAGTGAAAGTGAAGTCGCTCAGTCGTGTCCGACTCTCTGCGACCCCATGGATTGCAGCCTACCAGGCTCCTCTGTCCATGGGATTTTCCAGGCAAGAGTACTGGAGTGGGATGCCATTGCTACTGGCTGCCATTTCTCACCGAATGGTCTGACCTCCTGCCCATGAGGTGTGAGGGGCCGTCTCCCCTGCTCTAGAAGTCGGCCACCCCCTGATGGATGCTGGGCCATCCTGCTGACTCCCTGAGGCTTTGATGCAGGGCCAGCAGCAGCCGCTTACTTGTCTTCCTTCTCATCACCTCTGTTGTGCTGTGCTGAGTCGCTCAGTCGTGTCTGACTTTTTGCAACCTGTGTTAGTACCTGTATTTATTCCTTTAATAAATCTTACTGGAGTTCACTTTCCAGATTCTGATCCCTACTGAACCAATCTGCCTACTGCCTGCCAAACTCTAACTTTATACCTGGGGGCAGAAATCAGTGTTGAATTCTCCAACCCAATTCCCTGGCTGAGCACCGTATTCATGAAGTCAAAACAGAAGCCCCTAGCAACACTAGCACACCCGGACTTTACTCCATTATGGCAAATATTATATGCACATATAATTGTTTGATTGTACACATGGATTAATATCTCTTCTCTACATTTAAATTATAAGCTTCTTAAAGGCAAATATAAACTCAGCACAACCCCTTAAATAAAACAGCTGCTCAGAGAGATCTACCAATTGAATTTAATCAGTTAAGAGATTAACTTTTGTACTTGCTTATTTGAGTGTAATTTCTTGGTGTCTAGTTCATTCTTTCACAAATATTTATTTATGGAGGATTGGGCTTCCCTGGTAGCTTGGTTGGTAAAGAATCTTGCCTGCAGTGCAAGAGACCCAGGTTCGAGACCTGTGTAAGGAAGATCCCCTGGAGAAGGAAATGGCAAACCACTCCAGTAGCCTTGTTTGGAAAATCCCATGGACAGAGGAGCCTGGTGGGTTGCAGTCCATGGGGTCGCAAAGAGTAGGGCACCACTGAACGATTAACACACTATGTGCTAAGTAATCTTCCAGGCTTTCAAAGAATTACGCTATCAAAGTAAATAGAACAGATTCCCTCATAGAGCTTACGTTGCAGTGGCTGGGGTGGGGGTGGGGGGGTTAGACAATAGCTAAATTAAAGAAAAAAATGAATGTCACATGGGAACAGGTGCTATGGAGGGGAAAAAGTGGGGCAAATGAATAGAGGAAGACAAAGGGTGGGTTTATTAGGAGTTTCGTACGTTTTGCATCTCTTAGAAAATAGGCTTCTAGAGGTCTCTATTTTGTTTGCTTTGCATTTATTTTGAGACTTTTAAACAGAACATACCAAACATGGAGTTTTTAAGTGAAAGTGCAAGTCGCTTAGTCATGTCCGACTCTTTGTGACCCCATGGACTATGCAGTCCATGGAATTCTCCAGGCCAGAATACTGGAGTGGGTAGCCTTTCTCTTCTCCAGGGGATCTTCCCAATCCAGGGATCGAACCCAGGTGTCCCGCACTGCAGGTGGATTCTTTACCAGCTGCACCACATGGGAAGCCCGAGAATACTGGGTAGCCTATCCCTTCTCCAGGGAATCTTTCCGATCCAGAAATGAACCGGGGTCTCCTGCATTGCAGGCGGATTCTTTACCAACTGAGCTATCAGGGAAGCCCATGGAGTTTTTAGGCCTGTAACAAATACTTTTTGCAAATGGTAAGAAAAGAAAAGATTTATCAAGTTTTTAAAAATCCCCTACTCCCCTTTACATTTTAAATGTTGGCAGAGCTGGGGCAGAGGGAGGTGTGGGGAGTAAAAGACATGGGTTGCCGTCAAAATAGTATACGTGGGAATTTATTTTCTTTCTAAAAGCCTTCTGACTCTAACATTTTCAACAACACATTTTATTTAACGGACAAGATCGTCGGTACTTTTTTTATTTCCCCCCCCTGGTTTCAGCAGCAGTATCTGGAAACATGAAAGATCCTGTGTACTGGTCAGGTTTCCCAAACCCAAACCCCCTTGCCCTAATGCTGACGTCCCTGAAAAACCCCTGGTGACTCCAGCTGGAAGAATCACAAGGAGCTGGGAGGCTCTTCTGAGTTACCTCGGGAGCTAACCTGGGGCAGGCGCTAGGACCGCCCAGACGCCCACAGGCAGCGCACTTCACCGCCCGTCAGAGGGGCTGAGCCGCCTCCGCTGTTACACAAGCGAGCAGGCAGCGGCAGTCACCGCTCAGCGTCCCTCCCCCTTCTGGTGGATCGGAAGGTATTTACTTGCTATTTATCATTCAGATTTTGGACACCGTCAGTGTGCCTTTAGTGTTCACTGAATCTGATGCTCTGAAACGCTGTCCAGCACTTGTTGGCTCACTCTGTTATTTTATGTCAATTTCCACAGCTGGTGCAAGCGACAGTGCCTCAAAGAAATGGGCTAGGTATTTCCAGAGGCTGGGATCTGGAGGCATTTGGAGGTGTAAGTACTGGGTCACAGATTTCTAATGTGCTGGCTGTGTTAACTGTCTTCTGACCTTCTTTCCTCATTGGAGGAGCCCCACTGTAGGGTGCCATCTGCCTATTTCATTCATGAAGGAGGAGCACCGAGACGGTGACAGAAAGCCCTTAATGATGGGCCTGAAACTCCACTTTGGGGTGGCTGTGGTTCCCTCCTCTAGCCTGTGGGTTTGCAAGAGGAGACGCTAGGTTTGCAACAGAGTTTTCACGGAAAAGAGCTTCTGCTCAGGGCTGCAGGCTGCTAGCTTACTGTCTGCTCTCTGTTTTCAAAGCTCCAAGATGGTCCTTTCTAATCATTGCAGTGGTGCAGTGTAGGAGTCTTTGTTATGCTTGGATTATATCCAGTTTCAAATACTCTTATCTTAAATGTGGATTACCAGAAAGCTGTGAAACCATTCTGTACCTCTCAGGGAAAAGCCATTGAAGAAAATTCTAGTTTGCTTTCTCTTGACCGTACTATACTCAATACTCCAATTAGTAGGTTACACACAGAGACATCAAAAAAAAAAAAAAAAATCTAGGATTCTCTTTCTTGTTCAACAATAACTCTGCTTATGTGTGATAAGGGAGTAGTTTGCTGTTAGAAAACCTAAAATGATAATGGCTGTACAGAGGAAAGTGGACATTCTCTCTAAGTATTTTACGAGTCAATTGAAGTTGCTTTTTTAGGGCTTTGGTACCAATTTTATGCGTTAAAAACTCCTTGAAAACTTTAAAGCCTTGTCAAATTGTTGAGTTACATGATTATTTTAGAAATTAGATCAAATTTAAGAATCTTATACCAAAATGTAATAAGTAGACATATTTATAAATCCATAAAATGTTGAGTTTTATTAATGGTCAATTCATAGAAAATTTTAAGGTAAACGGTATCATTTAATTTATTTTAAGAAAGAAAATATCAAACTAAGAGAAAGCAATTCATCGATAGTGAAAAAGTGACTTCAGTGAAAATGGTTTTTAAAATAAATTTTCAAAATACTTTTAGTGGTTCAAAAATTAAGCACATTGTATTTTCTATACTGGAATACCTTAAGTGAGATATCAAGTTATTTACATATCAAACATTTGAAAACAGTCGTAAAAGTCTATTTTGTAGAAGGAAGAGGGACAGAGGATACCAGGGAGGGAAAAATTAAGTCTTATTTTATTGTCCATACTTTGTATATTTTTAACATTCTGACTAAATATTTACTCTATAAATGTGCTACCTACGTTTTTCAAAATGCAACAAAAATTACAAATGTGTATATTAAATAACTTGCAACATTGTTAAATGCAAATGAATATAAATATATAAAAATAGCTTGCTAATATTGATATGTAGTATTTCTTAAGCAGGGAAAAACTTTTTGAAGATAATGCCTTACTTCTAGTGGAAATTAGGGAAATCAGGTTGGGGTTAGTAATAGCCTTTCAATATTTTGTGATGCAAAAGTCATTTTGAAAGTTTATTTTTAGTTGGTATATCAAAATTCTGGATAGCTCTGTGAACATTCCGTAATGAAATATCTCCCTCTCTCTTTTGAAAACATTTTCTATAGTCCAAGTTCAGAATGATGACTCGATTCTTCCAATTAATAGTTAGTTTGAAAGTTCTTACCCAACATAGGATTTGCATACTCTATCTTCAGTTTTATGTCATATTCATGCATGTCTTATCATAAATGATTTTTAAATAACTTCATTATATGTTCACTCTAAAGACTCATTGAATTTAGTGATGATAGGGGGAAACAATCTTGAGAACATAGACCTTATTGGGAATTTGATACTTTTCTTAGAATCTGAACCTTCTTCCTGAATTTAAGTTCTAAAACTAAGTCCACTGGCTCAAACGAATTAAAAGACAGCGCTTAACTGAAATCTTGGATTGTTGGCAAACCAGTGGAGCTTAAGCTGAAGAATAAAATGCCAAAGAGGAAGCTAATTTGTTAAAGTGTGAAAGTAGTGACTATCTGGTGATGTTATCACTGAGGATAACCCCTTAGGCCTTGAGATGTCTCCCTGCCTAGGAGATCCAGATGAATGTCAATATTGTCTATGTTTACTAACTAAGTAAGGTAGAGATTTCGAAAAGATTCATTTTGAATACACATTTTTATTTAAAGAGCTTCAGCAGATAGCAAATCCAGTTATACCAATTTTGCCCACAGAAATGTGAATTTTTTTTCTAAAGAATATAGTATATTTGGTATGGAAATCATGCTTAGTAAGAAATAAAAAACAGCTTTTACATGATTCAACCACCTACAAGAAACTAGTGTAAAGAGAGAGAAGACACATCAACTCAGTTTACTTTTATTTTGGTTTTCTGAGCACCTGTGTTTTGAGTAAGGAAAGATGTCTCCTAGTAGAAGCCGCAGAAAATGCATCTGGGGGCTGACTTCCGGTGAGAAGCCATGGGCAGCACTTTGTGTTTGTTGTTGTTCAGTGGCTCAGTCGTATCCGACTCTTTGCAACCCCATGGGCTGCAGCACGCCAGGCTTCCCTGTCCTTCACCGTCTCCCGGAGCTTGCTCAAACTCATGTCTATTGAGTGGGTGATGCCATCCAACCATCTCCTCCTCTGTTGCTCTTCTCCTCCTGCCTTCTATCTTTCCCAGCATCAGGGTCTTTTCTAATAAGCCTGCTCTTCGTATCAGGTGGCCAAAGTATTGGAGCTCCAGCTTCAGCATCAGTCCTTCCCAGGAATATTCAGGACTGATTTCCTTTAGGATTGACTGATTTGATCTCCTCGTAAAGAGGAGAAACCAATGTAAAGAAATGACAAGTCATCCTTCTCAGTTTGTCCTGAAAAGTGATTACAGGGCTAACTTGAGTTTTTCAGAATCTGTTGGCCAATATATGCAGGCGACAATGAATAGGAATTATATGTAACTTGAGAATTTATTTGATATCTAATTATGATTTTCCCTTATTAAAAACTAAAGGAAAGGCTACAAGAGGGTATCGATGACAGGCCATGTCCACAGCAGTTACAGCTGTGCAAGCAAGAGGGATAAATTATGTATTTTGCTGGAATTTGGCAATAGAGGGAAGCGATTATCCATATAATCACTTTTTCAGAAGAAACTTTTCTTGAAAGCAAAGATCTTGTTTATAGAAATTGATTTTACGAATAAAGAAATGTTTGTAGATGGAGAAAGCTTTTACATAGATGAGACACAGCCTTTGGGTAGAAAAGGGTCACTAATAATATGAAATACATGTCATGCAGTGTTGACAAACTGATTTATCCAAACATTAATTGTCCCTACTGGTTCTCACAACTGGAACTGATGTAAATGTGTTGTGTTGTTCAGTCGCTAAGTTGTGTCCCACTCCTTGTGACCACGTGCAATGTAGCACATCAGGCTTCCCTGTTCATCATCTCCCGGAGTTTGCACAAACTCCTGTCCATTGACTGAGTGATGCCATCCAGCCATCTTATCCTCTGTTGCCTGCTTCTCCTCCTGCCCTCAGTCTCTTCCCGAATCAGGGTCTTTTTCAGCGACTGGGCTCTTTGCATCAAGTGGTGAAAGTATTGAAGCTTCAGCTTCAGCATCTGTCTTTCCCATGAATATTCAGGATTGATTTCCTTTAGAATTGACTGGTTTGATCTCCTTGCAGTCCAAGGGACTCTCGAGAGTTTTATCCAACACCACAGTTCAAAAGCATCAATTCTTCTGTGCTCTTTATGGTTCAGCTCTCACATTCATATTTGACTACTGAAAAGACCATAGCTTTGACTATACAGAATTTTATTGGCAAAGTGATGCCTCTGCTTCTTAATATACTGTCTAAGTTTGTGATAGCTTTTCTCCCAAGGAGCTGGAGTCTTTTAATGTCATGGCTGCAGTCACTGTCCATAGTGATTTTAGAATCAAGAAGATAAAATTTGCCACTGTTTTGTGAGACACCACTAATATACGCTCATTCCCTACCCCTAGGTCTTTTATTTGAGGGAAGGAGTTAAAAACTCTAAGGAAACTTGACAGATATTAATCATGATTTCATAAGGGTTTAAGTTGCAAATGAGCTTTGCTTTTCCTCCACATATAAGATAATAACTCTAGTTTCCGCTTTAGAATAAGTATAAAACTTTATTGGCAAAGGATTTAATATTTTTGGATCCTCTTTTTAAATACAGTTATTTATAGGTTTTTCAATGTATGCCAGGTACAGACTTTAGGCCAGTAAACAAGATATGTCCACCATTCATGGCCTCCGTCAGTCCATCATTTTGTGAAGGGAAATAGGCAACAAGCACTTATTATGAGGGAAACACATGATTATTAAAGTTCTTTTAAAATGATTATTATAACTTCTTTCAGATAAATCAGAATAGATCTGATAGTTACTAACTCGAGTGAGAAGAGAGAGCTATGATAAGGAATGACTTGGTGGCTTTTTTAGATATGGTTATCTAGAAGGTTTGCTGAAAAGGTGATATGTCATCAGGGACCCCAGTAAAAGCGGCAGCCAAGGAGAGAGGAGCCCATGCTGTAATAGAAAAAGGGTAGACTGTTGCAAACCTGCCACAGTTTAAATCCTTTCTACGTCATTCTTAAACCTTGACATCTGGAGAATTCCACCCCCTTGATAAAAACTTTACAGAATTTTGAGAACAATGACCTTTTCATCACAGAGTTTTGAGGAGAATAAGGTAACATGTTGGATGTCCAGAGCAAATTTAAATTTTCATAATAATTTGTGAAGTATTATCACAGCTTTATGAACTCACTCCTTGGAGTATCTAGTCAAATAAAGAAGTGTTGGACTATTTTCTCACTCCTGTGCCCTTTCCTTTAAATTGGTGATTCTGTATCACATGGTTGAAGGAGAAAAGATAGCACGCCCACAAACAGCAGAAAAAAAGAGCATCACTCCAGAAATTCCCGAAGACCAAGTCTCCTTGAGGAGCTTTGTTGGAAGCATTCATGGTAGATTTTTGATCATCTCCTCAGAAACCACCAACACGGTGCTTGAGGGGATTAATTAAGGTGCTGTTTCTCCCAGGGAATGCCAGACTGAGATGACCACACCCAAGAAACTTAGACACGTGTGCCCTAGCGGGGCGGTGCTCACTGGGCTTGGCAAGTCAACCACAGGCTCTTGAGAAGTTCAGTGAAATGAGTGTGGTGCCTCACAGTGCCCAGCGCAGGGTCCACGCGCGAAGCGAGGAGGGGATTCTTTGATGAAAACGATAGTTCACAGGTACTTGGAGTGACTCACACCTAAACAGTTTTGGAGTTTTGTTGTCTCATCGGTGTGCAGCCCGAAAATATATACGTGCGCACGAACAGCCGCAGGCATATGCCTGTGTGTATATGTGTGTGTATACATTGTGTGTATATATATATGTATATACACATATCCCAGTGAACTGTATCTGCATGGTAACCAAATAAAGAAATCATTGGTTTATAATAAGTCCACCATCCTGATTCTGAGGCCAAACTTCTATTGTGTTTACTCTGAGAACTATGGGTAAATTTTCATTCTCAAGACTGCAGTTGACTCATAACTGGTCTATATTGCAATATCCTATATTTTTAAACATAAATATGTCAATCACTGTAAAATAAATACAGACCAAATCCATTATTGATGTAATCCCCAAATGATTTATCTGCATCATAAATATTATAGGTTTTATCCTTTATATATGTTGTTTTCATTATTATTTTGCTTTTCACTTCTTTTATATATATATATATTTTAAACCTTAGACTGAAGAACTTTGTATGACCCATGACAGACCATTTTAATGTTTGCTGCTGCTGCTGCTAAGTCGCTTCAGTCGTGTCCGACTCTGTGCGACCCCATAGACGGCAGCCCACCAGGCTCCCCCATCCCTGGGATTCCTCAGGAAAGATTTCCTTTAGAAAAGTTTAAATTATTCTCAATTTTCTATTTGTCAAAATTTCTAGCTGGATCAAAATTCCATTTCAGGTCCATAGCGTCTTTGTTCTCAACCTGAAAAGGGCAGAGAGACTTTGTCTGAGCATAGCATATGCTATTTGATAAAGAATGACCTTATTTCATGTCTTGACAAGGAAAAAGCTCTAGGAAAGATACAAATCTTGTATCATTCTATGCGTATGTTAAAAGTTATAAATCTAAAGAACAAGTAGCTCAATTAAAGAGCAATTGCTCCTGCCTAAGAGATCATCTAAATGGTGTCTTTTCATTTTGAATGGATCCCTCTCACTGTGCAATTAAAAGATAGTATGTTCCAAGTCTGTTCAAGTTCTCTTCAGAAAGTAAAGGTTCCTTCTTTCAATAATATTCTGTCTCAACATATTAAACTTTTATGTAATCAAACTTAGTTTTAGAATATTTAAAGTGACGTTTATAAAGGCCTTTAGAAATCTTGATCTACCACCTCCAGTTTAGAGATGACCATCCTGAAGTTCTGAGTGGTCAGATCATGAGAAACCATGCTTTATATTTTTCAACTGGACTTACTGTATCAACATATAGTTTGTAAAAGTATAATTTCAAAATGTAAAATTACAACTTTTGGGCAAATATAAAATGGATTATGTATAAGAATTTGCATTCTTAAATCTATATATTTATAAAATTTATATACATATCTATTTATAAACTAATATACATATCCATTGCTTAAATGTGTATGTATATACATTTTACTTAATTCATTAATTAATGAAGGATATCAGTAACATGTTTGAAAAGCATTTAAAAAACAGAGGATATATTCACAATTTTAAAAAGAAGTATTAGGGTAAGATTGTGGAGTTAAAAAAAAATCTTTGGGATTATCTGTTTCATCAGACAAAAATTATTTGCATTTCTATGAGACATAAACCTAAAAGTTAGCAGTAACTTGACTAAATCTAGGGCTTTTAACCAGTATTAAACAGTGGGATGAACTAAGTCCCTTTTCTTAGACAGGGCCAATATATTATTGAAGGTACTTTCTGTTCATCATTTTGCCTCACTTCTATAATTTAGATCAGATATTGACCAACTAAGCCTGTTTGCCAAGTCCAGCCCATCAGCTTTTTGTAAGTGAGGTCTTATTGGAGCACAGCTTTGCCTTGATTATTTCCAAAGGTGTGTTGAGAGTGTAAATTTACTGTAGATGCCTTCTAGTGTTTGCTTTGCAAATATAAGTTCTTACAGTATTGAGCAACCACTAATGTCACAAAATTTACTTCTGTCTGGAGATTTTCATAAGGAATCTTAAGTTGAACTTTTAGAATTTTGTTTTAGTACCTCTTTTACCCTGAGGCTAGGAAACCAACCCCAGAAAACTCTTTCCACTAGATGTTACCTGCAATATCTTTACTTTTAGGTGAAATCTTCTCTTTTAGAGTTCCCTCAAATTTACTGAGGTCCCTAGTGTGCTGAAAGTAGCCTTTTTGCTATCTGGGAGGTCGGAAGAATTGTCTAAGCCACGCGAGTTTAGACGCCTATCCCTGAGGCTCTGTTCTCTGAAGAGTACTTGGTGCTGTCCTTATACGAGACTCTGGGATTGACCACCTTTGTTGAAGACACCAAATCAAGCCCATAGCTTACAGCAGAGCCTTCAGGCAGGCAGCAGGAAACAGAGAGCTGGTTGATGATGAGACTAATGGGCTGTGGTCAATTTATGACAACATCCAGTGATGTAAGAAGCAGAGGGGAGCAGAATTATTTAATAGGCTTTCCTAATGATTTGACCAATGCTTTCTCTGAGGATAGAAACACATTATGGAAGGCACCAAAGAATCTCCAGAGCCTTCTCTCCAAAGCATCTGGTTTACGAAATACTTTTATAATATTTTATCTACGCAAATTAGGCTAAAGAAGTCTGAGTCTCTATTTGATTTTGCAATTCTTCCCATGCAGCTCTTATATAATAANTGCTGCTAAGTCGCTTCAGTCGTGTCCGACTCTGTGCGACCCCATAGACGGCAGCCCACCAGGCTCCCCCATCCCTGGGATTCCTCAGGAAAGATTTCCTTTAGAAAAGTTTAAATTATTCTCAATTTTCTATTTGTCAAAATTTCTAGCTGGATCAAAATTCCATTTCAGGTCCATAGCGTCTTTGTTCTCAACCTGAAAAGGGCAGAGAGACTTTGTCTGAGCATAGCATATGCTATTTGATAAAGAATGACCTTATTTCATGTCTTGACAAGGAAAAAGCTCTAGGAAAGATACAAATCTTGTATCATTCTATGCGTATGTTAAAAGTTATAAATCTAAAGAACAAGTAGCTCAATTAAAGAGCAATTGCTCCTGCCTAAGAGATCATCTAAATGGTGTCTTTTCATTTTGAATGGATCCCTCTCACTGTGCAATTAAAAGATAGTATGTTCCAAGTCTGTTCAAGTTCTTTTCAGAAAGTAAAGGTTCCTTCTTTCAATAATATTCTGTCTCAACATATTAAACTTTTATGTAATCAAACTTAGTTTTAGAATATTTAAAGTGATGTTTATAAAGGCCTTTAGAAATCTTGATCTACCACCTCCAGTTTAGAGATGACCATCCTGAAGTTCTGAGTGGTCAGATCATGAGAAACCATGCTTTATATTTTTCAACTGGACTTACTGTATCAACATATAGTTTGTAAAAGTATAATTTCAAAATGTAAAATTACAACTTTTGGGCAAATATAAAATGGATTATGTATAAGAATTTGCATTCTTAAATCTATATATTTATAAAATTTATATACATATCTATTTATAAACTAATATACATATCCATTGCTTAAATGTGTATGTATATACATTTTACTTAATTCATTAATTAATGAAGGATATCAGTAACATGTTTGAAAAGCATTTAAAAAACAGAGGATATATTCACAATTTTAAAAAGAAGTATTAGGGTAAGATTGTGGAGTTAAAAAAAAATCTTTGGGATTATCTGTTTCATCAGACAAAAATTATTTGCATTTCTATGAGACATAAACCTAAAAGTTAGCAGTAACTTGACTAAATCTAGGGCTTTTAACCAGTATTAAACAGTGGGATGAACTAAGTCCCTTTTCTTAGACAGGGCCAATATATTATTGAAGGTACTTTCTGTTCATCATTTTGCCTCACTTCTATAATTTAGATCAGATATTGACCAACTAAGCCTGTTTGCCAAGTCCAGCCCATCAGCTTTTTGTAAGTGAGGTCTTATTGGAGCACAGCTTTGCCTTGATTATTTCCAAAGGTGTGTTGAGAGTGTAAATTTACTGTAGATGCCTTCTAGTGTTTGCTTTGCAAATATAAGTTCTTACAGTATTGAGCAACCACTAATGTCACAAAATTTACTTCTGTCTGGAGATTTTCATAAGGAATCTTAAGTTGAACTTTTAGAATTTTGTTTTAGTACCTCTTTTACCCTGAGGCTAGGAAACCAACCCCAGAAAACTCTTTCCACTAGATGTTACCTGCAATATCTTTACTTTTAGGTGAAATCTTCTCTTTTAGAGTTCCCTCAAATTTACTGAGGTCCCTAGTGTGCTGAAAGTAGCCTTTTTGCTATCTGGGAGGTCGGAAGAATTGTCTAAGCCACGCGAGTTTAGACGCCTATCCCTGAGGCTCTGTTCTCTGAAGAGTACTTGGTGCTGTCCTTATACGAGACTCTGGGATTGACCACCTTTGTTGAAGACACCAAATCAAGCCCATAGCTTACAGCAGAGCCTTCAGGCAGGCAGCAGGAAACAGAGAGCTGGTTGATGATGAGACTAATGGGCTGTGGTCAATTTATGACAACATCCAGTGATGTAAGAAGCAGAGGGGAGCAGAATTATTTAATAGGCTTTCCTAATGATTTGACCAATGCTTTCTCTGAGGATAGAAACACATTATGGAAGGCACCAAAGAATCTCCAGAGCCTTCTCTCCAAAGCATCTGGTTTACGAAATACTTTTATAATATTTTATCTACGCAAATTAGGCTAAAGAAGTCTGAGTCTCTATTTGATTTTGCAATTCTTCCCATGCAGCTCTTATATAATAATATTGTACTTATTATTAACTATGAAACTGACAGACAAACCTAGTTATTTCTAACATTTTTTTTCACTTTTATAAAGAAATAAATCTTTGTGATTATCAAGTGTTCTCTGAGAAATCGCAAAAATAATTTCATAAGTGAATTTTAGGGGCTTTCAAGGGTGACCTCCAAAGCTGCTAAAGTCTAATTTTATAATCATGCCTCTCTGGAAAATATAAAATGAACAAATGTCAGCAATTTCACATAACTTATTATTTAATAAGGAAACCAGATGTTACGATGACTTTGGAGAAAATGTGAGAGAGAGATATATATGTAGGGAAATTAAGAAGGATGCGTGAAAGTAAAATTACTGCATCAGATTTATACATATATATGTGAAAGTCACTCAGTTGTGTCCAACTCTTTGGGACCCCATGGACTTTATACAGTCTATGGAATTCTCCAGGCCAGAATACTGGAGTGGGTAGCCATTCCCTTCTTCAAGGGATCGTCCCAACCCAGGGACTGAGCCCAGGTCTCCCACACTGCAGGCATATCCCGCACATGTGTCCAACTCTTGGGACCCCATGGACTGTAGCTGCCAGGTGTCTCTGTCTATGGGGGTTCTCCAGGCAAGAGTACTGGAGTGGGTTGCCATGTCCTTCTCCAAAGGATCTTCCCAGTCCAGGGATCGAACCCAAGTCTCCCTCATTATAGGTGAATTCTTTACCATCTGAGCCACCAGGGAAGCCTGCATCAGATTTAAAAACTGGCTAATATCCAACAGGTCAAAAATCTTTGGGTTTATTTGCTTCACCGGGCAAAAATTATTTGTATATCTAATGGATAAAATTTTACAAATTAACAGCAGTTTTACTAAATCTAGGTGCTTCAATTAATAATAAAAATGAGACAAGTAAGCAGGTTTCTCTAGACCTGTACCATGCAATAAAGTAGCCACTAATTCTTCAAATTTTTTTTTTTTTTTGCTTTGTTTGCATGCTCAGTTGCATCTGACTCTTTGTGACCCCATGGACTGTAGCCCACCAGGCTCCTCTGTCCATGGGATTAGCCAGGCAAGAATACTGGAGTGGGTTGCTATTTATTCCTCCAGCGGAGCTTCCCAACCCAGGGATCTCTTGCATTGGCGGGTGGATTCTTTACTGCTATGGCACCTGGGAAGTCCCAAATATGACTATTAAAATTTAAGCTCAAATTAATTAAAATTGGACATATTAACACTCTGAGGTCCTCAGTCGCACTGCCCTCTTTTCATGTGCTTGGTGGTTGTACGGGCTTACTGGCCAGTACTGAGTGGCTCCTGTACTGGGCAGCATTTCTATCTTCACGGAAATTTCTTTGAGATAGCACTGTGCCTGCCTAGACAATCTTTAGGCAGTCATTGACCCTTTATGGTGCTAAACAGTTAAGTTCCCCTCCATTTTGCCTTATTTTCAAATTTCAGAAAAAATTTCTGACAGTTTTAATTGTGACAGAATTTATAAGCATCTAAAAGTGAAACTCAGGAGTAAAGGACTGCTATCCAAATAGGCTTTAAATATAGCATGATCGGGGCTTCCCAGGTGGCTCTAAAGTCAAGAATTTGCTTGCCAATGCAGGAGACGCAAAAAAAGCAGGTTGGATCCCTGGGTCGGGAAGATTCCCTGGAGGACGAAATGGCAACCCACTCCAGTATTCTTGCCCGGGAAATTCCACGGACAGAGGAGCCTGGTGGGCTACAGTCCATGGGACAGCACAGAGCTGGACAAGACTGAGGGACTATCATGCCAAAACAGGATAATTATATGATACATTATATATTTTGGTAGCAATGCGCTCTAGAGCAAAGCACACAATGATACCTACCAAAATATGTCTCATTCAAATTACTAAATTTGATTCAGTTAGGACACCATAAGAGCTGGGATGTTGTGAATGTTTCTGATAAACAAGAGGAGGGTCAAAACAGAAAGAGAACAGCCATAGTATCTAAGGAAAATTTTGCCTTTCGCTTCACATAGCATTTTATTTTTCCATGCTTAATTATGATAAAATGGAATTACATATATTTCCATGAAAGTAATTTCCATGTTAAATAGAACCTAGGTTTTACACGAATGCTCAGTAGTGCAGAAGGAAAATAAACATTATCAAACTAGGATAAATAAAATAGGATACTATTTTAAAATTGTGAGAATTACTTATGTAACAGAGAACTGCTTTATCTTGGATTTCTCATGAACAAAATGAAAGCATTAGTTCCCTGAATTTCATTATTATAAATTTGTAAATGTAAATTTAATTTATCAAACAAATAGCTATTAGGTGCTTATTGTACAAACAAGATGGAAACAGTATCCGCCCATAGAGAGGGTGCAGACTGGTAAGGGAGGCATAAAATAAACACAGTAACAATTAATTGCAAACACTGTAAGTTTTGTGAAGAAGTATCATGAGAGCATATGAGGGGAAACTCTTTCCTAGTCTGTTGGGATTGGAGCTGGGTATGTATCTGAAGGGATGCAGTCAAGAAAGTCATCTTTAAGAAAGTGATGTGTAAATCAGGATGTAGAAGATAAGAAGGGATTTTCTAGCTAAAGGAGAGTTGTGGAGGATTGAAAATTTCTTAAAGGAAACATCATATAGAAGGTCACTGACCAAGGAGGTAACGTGAACATTTGAGATTTCAAATGGATGAAGATGTGCTGACTTGAACTGTTTTTCCAATCTTATTTTTCCCTTTTCGGCCTAAAGAAAGAGTACAGATTGGCACAGATTACCTTTTTATATCAAATTGCAACAAGGAAATACCTAAGTAGATAAAATCCTTGTGACCTACTTCTCATGCAGAATTGCCAAAAATGTTTCCCTCTGTGGAAGAAGGCTGCCTAGAGAGTAGCCACCTCAACCTTCCACTAAGGTCCAGAATGGAAGAGGTCAGTTTCTAATCATGTCTTAATGTACTGGTTCACTGTTGACTCTCTGGGTTGTTTATGCAAACAGAATTTCTTATAAATAAAAGTGAAGCCTTGGATAGGCTTACTGACTTTAGTCATAACTGCAGGTCTTGAAGTAACCAGAGAAAAAGAGTTGCTCTCATCGCCTAGGACAATAACCAAATGGCAACTCACTTCAGTATTCTTGCTGGGGAAATCCCATGGACATAGAAGCCTGGTGGGCTACAGTCCATGGGGTTGCATAGAGTCCGTCATGACTGAGCAAACACCCAATGTCTGCATAATCCAACCTTTATTTATAGTATCAATTACAAATCATCCACATTCAGATACATAGATGGCATTATATTTGATTACAGAATTTTAGATTAGATAATGAATGGATGGGTCCAAATTTTCTTTTCAACTTTATCTGGAACGTTATCTTGGCATCATCTTTCTCCTTGCCCACACACTTTTCATGATGTGTTTGTCCCACCATTACAAATTCATTGCTGTATTTGATATTTTTTCCAGAATATGAGTGCATAATAATCTCTATTTCCAACACTTAACATATTGTTTGGCCAGTGATGTTCAGTATGTGTTTATTAGGAGACTAAGAAAGTGAATTTTCCCCTGGTGGCTTACCTGGTAAAGAATGGCTTCCCCGGTGGCTCAGCTGATAAAGAATCTGCCTGCAATGTGGGAGACTTGGGTTTGATGCTTGGGTTGGGAAGATCCCCTGCAGAAGGGAAAGGCTACCCACTCCGGCATTCTGGCCTGGAGAATTACATGGACTGTATAGGGTCACAAAGAGTCAGACACGACTGAGCGACTTTCATAAGCAAGTGAATAAATGAAGGATTGTAGATTTATAAATATATCAAGAAAAAGAAAAAGAGCTTAAAATATATGGTTGAATCTCTTAAAAAAGTTTTTCATTTTATATGGAAGTAATTTAATAGTACCTAATTTATTTGATTAAGTAACATTGATGAGGCAAGAGCTTTTCAAGGTTGATATTATCAGTCTCATCAACAATGTTCAACTCTTATTGAATGGCTCTTCAGTACAAGCGCAAGCGCAAGTCACTCAGTCGTGTCCAACTCTGCAACCCCATGGACTCTACCATCTGTGGAATTCTCCAGGCCAGAATACTGGAGTGGGTAGCCTTTCCCTTCTTTAGTAAAAATCAGCCATAAAAAATTAGAGGTATCAGGCATGGTCTTGCCTTCTTGGAATTCATGACAGAATTGAAAAGCAAAGACATTTGCTTAAAAATATTACGTCTAATATAGGAAATGTGTGTGTGTTTTCACAATAAGTCATTTCAGTCACATTTGACTCTTGTGATGCTATGGACTGTAGCCCGCCAGGGTCCTCTGGTCATGGAATTCTCTAGGCAAGTATATGGGAGTGAGTTGCCATGCCCATCTCCAGGGGATCTTCCAGACCCAGGGACTGAACCCGAGTCTCTTATGTCTCCTGCCCTGGCAGGTGGGTTCTTGACCACTAGCACCACCCGGAAGCCCCATAGGAAATGTGTGCTAAAAGTCAACTGAGTACAATACAAGGTGGGAGATACCAGAGTTAGGAAGGTTAGCAGCAAGGACATTCTGAAAGCCAGGTAAGATTAAAAGTCAAGGGAAGAGATTTCATCAAATACTAAGCTCCTCTAATTGTTCATCGATGACTAACCACTGACTCATAATCTTGTCCTTTCCCATATATTTCTCACTATTTTATAGTTGACTGCCTTTGAAGACATTATGTATATCTTCCACATAAAAACAACTGAAAAAAAGAATGAAATTAGTATCTGTTGACCACCTGCTATATCCCAGATATTATAGTCAGAATTTTACATAATATATCCCTACCTCAAACATTTTTTAGAACATAAACACATTCACAATGTTTTTTGAAAGATTTAAAAATATTTTTATCTGCATCTTTTATGCAGAGCCTAACCTGGACAAGAACTTCTTTTTCCCTATAAAACAACTTTGTTGTGGTGTACTTACAGAAAATAAAGACTTATATTTACAGCTTAATGGGTCTCGACAAATGTATACTCCTTTATGTTCAATCAAGAAAGAGAATATCATCTTTACCCCCCAAATTCCCTGATGTTCTTTTGCAACCTGTCTGGGCCTTAGACTGCCTTGGATACGCTGTTGGTGATTGTAAATTCATTTGCCTTATCAGGAATTACATCTAAATGAAGTCATATGGTCTGTACCCTTTTGTATGTAGCTTCTTTCATATGGAATGTTTTTGAAATTCACCCAGGTCCTTGCATGTAGAGGTGGGTAAAGATGTTTGTTTTTAATTTCTTAGTAGTAATTCATCTTATGAATATATTGCAGTTTGTTTATCCATTCTCCTATTGATGGGCATTTACAAAGTTTTCATTTGGGAGGATGATAAAATTGGGGTGAAGGGTGATTTTCAAGACTTTGTGTAGAAATGTGTCTTTATTTCTTCTGGTGAGCACCTAAGGGTGGAGTTGCTGAGCCATATGGCAACTGCACATTTCGCTTTGTGTTTGTTGCATTTTGCTTTTCCAGCAGAAATGTGTGAGACGTCCAGTTTCTCCTTATCTTCACTAGTACCTGATATTGTTAATATTTTCCCGTAAGCTTTCCTGTTGGTGTGTAGTGGTATCTCACTGTAAATTTAATTGGCATATCAAATTAAATCCATCTCTGACCGACTAATGGCATTGAGCATCTTTACTTAGGCTCATTAGATATTTGTTTGTCTTCCTTTGAGAAGCATCTGTTCAGATCTTTTGCCCACTTTTGTGTTAAGTTGCTTGTGATAGAGTTGTAAGAGTTCTCCATGTTTTATGGATGCAAATCCTTTGTAAGATACACGTATTACAGATCTAATCTCTCCTTCTATGTCTTTTTTTAAAAGAAGACTAGGTTTTAGGGCAGTTTTAGGGTCACCCCAAAGTTGAGAGGAAGGTACCAAGAGTTCCCGCATATCCCCTCTCCCACCATCAACATCCTCCACAAAAGTAACACATTCCTTACAGTCGATGAGCTGCGCTAACACATCATTGTCACTCCGAGTCCATCGTTTGTTTACCTTACGGTTCACTCTTGTTTTACATTCTATGGGTCTGAAAAAAATATATAACAACTTATATCCGTTGTTACAGTACACGAGGACTATTCTCACTGCCCTAAAAATCCTCTCTCCTGAGCCCGTTCATCCCTGCCCTCTCCGGCCTCCACAACCACTGCACTTTCTATTGTCACCATAGTTTTGCCAGAACGTCATATAGCTGCAGTCATGTGGTGTGTAGCCTTTGTAGACTGGCTTCTTTCACTTAGCTATATGCAGTTAAGTTTCGTCCATGTCTTCTCATAGCTTCATAGCCCATTTCTCTTTAGTGCTGAATAATATTTCATTGTCAAGATGTACCACAGTTTATCCATTTGCTTATTAAAGGGTATCTTGGTTGCTTCCAAGTTTTGTTAATTGTGAATAAAGCTGCTGTAAACATCCACGTGCAGATTTTGCACGGACATAAATTTTTAATTCATTTGAATAAATACCAATGAGGAAGCATGATTGCTGGATTGTATGATGAGAGTGTGTTTAGTTTTGATTGTATTTTATTTTCATAGGTTTCTTTTTTGTTTTACTAAGAGCAGTAGGTTTTAATTTGATACAATCCCTTTTACCTCTTTTTGTCTTTTATGGTTTGCACATGGTCTGGTGGCAATTTCACATGTCTAGAGGGAGAACTCACCCCATGCTTAATACTAGTGAAGTTCAGTTACTTGATTGACTCTACGTGAGGCGGTAATATTGAGGATCATCACGTAAGAGTGATTTTATCTTATACATTTATTAGCCAGGGCTCTGAATAATGAAGTGATTGATAGGCACTGTCCTCCTAACTGCCTGAATGTCAAAGCAGAAAGAGACAGCCGCGGGGTCAGGAAGGAAGTGATAAGACATCCTTTCCATCCATTGGATAAACATTTTAACAGTCAAATCATTTGTCTAATGCACATTTCCAGAACCTGTTTTCATCATAAGCAGCAATGTAGCATAACTCATCTGGATGTTAGAGCAGGAAAAGAAATAAGAACCTTCTCTCCTTTTTGTCATTATAAGATGCCTGCTTGACTTTCCACAGCTTAGCAGTGGGACATTTTCAGTCAACATATCACTTGATTTCAAGTAGAATCATGCCTTGGGAGTGGCTAAGTGGTCCTCTGGGCAGAGTGGGAGCTTTCTAATCAAACGAAGCCCAGGCATGTATGCTAGGCTAGCAGAGTGAGCAGGTCACTGAAATGTCCTCAGCCACGGTTTCCATCATCTGTAAGATGTGAAGATTTGAATATATACATCGAAATATAGTAGGCTCTCACTAGATTTTTTTTTTTTTTTTTTTACTAATGGTGATATAAATAATGAATCAGAGAGAACTTTTATTTCTGGTGCATTTTTATCATTAGAAGAAAGAGAACTGAGAAATTCAGGACAAAAATATCAAGATTAAAACCATGGTCTTTGTTTTCCATAAATTCCACCTAGGTTTTTACTCATGATCATAACCTAATTTTGGTTTGTTTTTTTTTTTTCACAAGAAGCATGTCTTAGAAGCGACGGATATTGAATTATGTTATTGCTATACAAAACCAGAGAACAAAGTGGCATCACGACTATTTTCAAATCTTAGGCAAACAGATATTACTGAGGGACCATGTTTTTCTATGATACCTCTTAAAATTTTGGATAAGTAATAAATTACCCCGCTCATTCAAAACCCAAACAATAAGGCTACACCAAGAAGGCTTAACCTCCACTGTTCCCCCCATCCGTAAAGTTCTCCTTACCTTGTTCCCTAAGCTAATCAGTTTTATTACCTACTCTGTTTTTTAAGTCAATTTGAACAAATATGGGCTTCCCTGGTGGCTCAGACTGTAAACAATCCGCTTGCAATGCAAGAAACCTGGGTTCAATCCCTGGGTCAGGAAGATCCGCTGGAGGAAAGCATGGCATCCCACTCCAGTACTCTTGCCTGGAGAATCCCATGGACAGAGGAGCCTGGTAGGCTACAGTCCACAGGGTCGCAAAGAGTCGGACATGACTGAGTGACTAAGCACACAGACAAAAGTTAGTATACTGCATACTCTGTTGTACATCCAGCTTATAAAAATATATCAGTAGAAATTAACATATCATCCTTACAGAGTGGCCATGCTAAGATTCTGTGGAGCATTCCAACCTTATTGCATGTGCTGCTGAAGCAAAAACCCTGCAAGTCCCTTGCTAAATAAAAAAAAGTGACCTACCTTTCCACCTTGATGACTCAGTTCTCTTCTTGCCTAGAGGCAGAAAGTGGCCACAGGTAAGAACTCAAGGCCCCTGGAATTTTTGAAGACGTAATTCTAGCATGTGACTGCTCAGGGAAAGAGGCTCTGGGAATTCTGACATTCTTCCCTCTGGCAAAATCAGTCTTGAGGGGTTGGTTTTAGCCTGCAGGCTTATGCTACAAACAGAAGCATGTTTCAGCCTAAAAGTTAATACGGCTTTTCATTGAAGAGTGAATGTTTTCATGTGTAAAACTTGAAAGGGAAAAGTGTCTAATATAGTCTTCCCTCCTGATTAGAGGAAGTGACTGGAAGGAAATCCTTCTAAGGCAATTGCTTGTAGCGCCGACTTACTTGTCACCCTGGAGGAAGCTATAAGCTTCTTGGAACACTATCTCCCGGGAACATATAGGAGAGGCCTTTCTCTGAGTCATAATAATGGGTGCAGCCTGGTGTTGGAGACGCTGTCGTAACTGAATTTATTTGGCGGCTAAAATTTCTAAATTCAGTTTCGTCTTTGAGTTTATAAGCATCCCAGCTTGTTTTTCAAAAATCTAAAAGCACATATATACAATACACACGTATACACATGCCTTACAATAATGGAAGGCAGGAGCAAGTTAGGGTCAGATATACAAATATTAAAAAGTATAAGGTCATCTAAGTCATTCATTATTTACTGAAAATTTATTTATATCATATCATATTATATATTATGTATGCTTATGATATGATATATGATATGACTTATATGTGGAATCTAAACAAGTAATACAAATGAACTTATTTACNCACTGCTGTCAGGTAAGGAAGCAGCTGTTTTGCCAGCTCAGAGCTGCGGGAAGAAATCCAGTAAGATAAATAATGTGCATGAAAGTATAGTATTATTTATTATATATAAGAGGGTACTGAGGAATGAAATGGCAAAGTCCCAAGAAAGAGGCACAAAAAGGTGTTTGTTTTGGTTTTGTTGGTTTGTGAGTTTTAACCTTAAAAAATTTCTGTGCCAGGGTGAGCATTTGACAGGCAGTAGACAGCCTGGAAGCTTCTGTGGTTCTCGCAGCAGCCAGGAGATCTATGCACGCCCTCCTGTCTGAGCAGGCATTTTATGTGGGCCCACTCCCTCTGATGGAATAGCTTTGTTAGCCATATATTTATAATTGCTTACCTTGAGATATCTGTGCCTTTTTCTTGTTTTCTAAGCTATCCACTTGCCTCTCCACTTTCTTTATGTATTTCCAGGCAGCACGTTCCAAGCCATGCATTCTGTCTTATAGGCTTGGCCCCTTAATAACTGTTTGGCCTTGGGCAAGTTATTTGAATTCCTTTTGCATCCATTTCTTCATCTGTACTCAAGTATGTTGTGCAAGTTAAATCAGATAGTACATCTAAAGTGTTTATGTATATTGCTGGTAGATTAATAGCTCCCCAAAATGGTTTTCAATGCACATTGGCATTTAACCTCTTCAGAGCTAAAGAGAGCCCCAGTTACATATGCCAACAGTATGGACTGCAGAAGATCATCACTTAGCTGTAGTTTTATTATACAAACACTGGGTCTGACCCCAGAACCCCATCTTTATTAAGGTTCAGTTTAAATTCCTGGTAGGAACAGTCGATGATAGCAAATGCCCTGGTTCCATCACAGACAAATGAATTGAGTTCCACCAGACCAATGAATCTTCAGGAAGTAACCTAGACATTATTGGGCAATGGTTGTGTAAAAACATTGCACAAGAAGATGCTGAATATTATGCTGAGAACAAACAACAGTGTTACCGCAATCTAGTGTTGGTCCAGAGCCTTGCATGAAATCACAAGCAATTAACCCACAGAGACCTCTGTCCATTAATAGTGACTCTGCTTTGATTTCAATGGAGATCTGAGTAATATTATTTTTTTACAGTTTGTATCTCTATACCAAAGTGAAAACTTCTGCCACTGAGTAATGAAGAACGATAGCTGAATAATGTCATCAGTTTATTGAAAAAGTATAAAGTGATCATTGATCTGTCAGCAAGGTAATTCTATTGAACTTGACCTCTACAATAGATGTACCTTGGAGATATGGTTCCAGACCGTGACAGCAGAGTGAATACCGCAGTAAAGTGAGTCACAGGATTTTTTTGTTCCCTAGTGCATATAAAGGTTATGTTTATAGTATAATCTATTAAGTGTGCAGTATTATATCTATACCTTCATTAAAAATTGTTTGAAATGCTAACCATCATCTGAGCCTTGAGCAAATCGTAGTTGTAATATCAAAGATCACAGATCACCGTAACAAATATAACAATGAAAAAGCTGGAAATGTTGCGAGAATGACCAAATGTGACAAGGATGACAGGAAGCAAGCAAATGCTGTTGGAAGCGTGGCGGTAGACCTGCTCCATGCAAGGTTGCCACAGACCTTCAGCTTGTAAAAGCACTGTATCTGCAAAGCAGGGTAAAGCGAAGCGCGATCAAACGAGGTGTGCTTGTATACAAAAATCAACAGAAATGATCCAGGAATTGCAAAAAAGCTTACCTGTTGCCCCCAACCTCCAATAGTGATAATTTCCTTAAGAAACCAAAGCGCAACACGAGAGCACCGTCTCGCATTTCCTTGGAATCATTGCCGCCGTTTCTGCCTTTCCTTGATGTCTGTCATCTGCACCTCAGTCAGCTGGAAGTCTCTCCACGTTGCGGTGAAGTGATTCATTCTCCCAGGTTGTTTCAAGTCTCTTTATATTAATTCATTCATTGAGAATCCTGAATGCTAAGTTCAGTTTTTCCAGATTCTAAAATGCTGCTTTAATACCTGTTCAGTGTGGCAGGTAAGTTCGCTCTAGAACTGTGTTGTTGGGTAGAAACCTACTCTGCTCCATCCTGGGCAGGATGTATTTATGCGTCTAGACCAGGCTGGCCCCAGGCCAAACTGTGATGTCAATGTGTCTGGCTAACCTTAGTGCTTTGCCAGATGCTAAGGCAATGGCACCCCACTCCCGTACTCTTGCCTGGAGAATCCCAGGGACAGAGGAGCCTGGTGGGCTGCCGTCTATAGGGTCGCACAGTCAGACATGACTAAAGCAACTTAGCAGCATGTTAAATGAACAGATGAGTGAATGGCCACATGCATAGATGAATGTGTCAAGAACGAGGGTGATGGAATAAATTACGAAGGTCAGTTGAGAAACTGTTTGCTAGTGAGAAGATGAATTTCGTCTACTTATCACCTTAATCTTCATCAAATTCCTCCTTTATTTCCAACTAAACTTGACCCCTGGGTTGGGAAGATCCCCTAGAGAAAGGAAAGGCTACCCACTCCAGTGTTCTGGCCTGGAGAATTCCATGGACTGTATAGTCCATGAGGTCACAAAGAGTTGGATATGACTGAGTGACTTTCACTCACTCAAGCTTTTCACTTACACGCTGCCTGTAAGTAAATGACTTTTAGGGCCAGTAGAGGTCAGGACAGAGCTGGGAACCAAGTGGGCAGAAGGCCATTACACTCAAAGCATGAACTTGTTGGGAGACCAAGCCCAGTCCTGGTTTTAGAGCAGAAGTAGATAAAACCTCAGATAGAAACCATAAACAAGTATCAATCCAGGGAGCAGGAGCAGAATAGGAAGCAGAGAGGGCACAAGTATTAAAAGGACTCCAGAGTCAGAACAGTGGCACCCCACGCCAGTACTCTTGCCTGGAAAATCCCATGGACGGAGGAGCCTGGTGGGCTGCAGTACATAGGGTCGCTAAGAGTCGGACATGACTGAGAGACTTCAATTTCACTTTTCACTTTCATGCATTGGCGAAGGAAATGGCAACCCACTCCAGTGTTCTTGCCTGGAGCATCCCAGGGACCGGGGGAGCCTGGTGGGCTGCCGTCTCTGGGGTTGCACAGAGTTGGACACGACTGAAGTGACTTAGCAGCAGCAGCAGCAGCAGCAGCAGAACAGAATAGGGATCCTGGGAACACTTGGAGGCCCACGCCATTATTGGAAAACGGGAACCACAATCTGGAGATAAAATTAGAACTTTTGCAGGAAAAGGAAACGAGCTAATGTTCTAACAACATCTGAGTGGGTTCTAATCACTATTACATATCTGTTGGATATCAATTAAAAATGATTTCCTTATAACATTTGCAATTAGTCATAACTTATGACCTTAATTTTTCATCTTAATTTGAGAAACCTCTCATAGTAGTCAAAAGAGCATGTAAAATTGTCTCCTTTTCCCCAAGAAATTTGTTGATTATCTAATTTTACCGTTTACAATATATCTTGTTGTATATACAGTGAGTATGTGTCCACCAAAAGCTGACCGTGAATAAATCAGTATAAACTGTGGCAGAAACAACATAATGTATCTGTAAGGAAGAGTTTTTTGACAGAATAGAGACTGAAAAGGGTTATTTATTTCTTCATTTTGGTAAATGTTTAAGAGCAAGATAGTTCTAGTTGAAATTATCATAGTTTCAGAATGGAAAATAATAGGTTTTATGGGTCCTGAAGTTTGTTATATTTGGGGGAAACCTCTTTGATTTGATTATAAATAAATTAATTATGAATACAAAATTACAAATGGAAGGAAATAATTGAAATGACAAAAACAAAAGAAATTACAAATTATTGTAATTTGAAAAATATAAGAAAGGTCATAAAATCTAGAAATATTTTTGTTAATGAATTGTCTAATACATTTCTTTAGTATCTTTTTTCCTATGGATTAAAAAATTTTTTGTTTTTAATTGAAGAATAATTGCTTTACTATGTGTTTTTTATATGATAAAATTTGTAGGATCATTTTTTTTATAGAATAGAAAGATATTTCAGTCTTTTTGTAAGCATAACTGATCAGAATGTGTGTGTGTAAGTTTGCATGTATATACATGTATGTTTCACATATTGATTATGTAGAAAAGATTTTTTTCTGTTTCACACCACTTATGGTAGCATCATGTACAAATTTGATCTGTAGACAAATTTGGCAGACTTCTGTGAGGTTTTTCTCATATATGAGCTGTAGGCTTTTAAAACATTTCAGGTTTTCTTACACAGTGTCTTATCTTAAGAACTATTAAAGTTGATAATGCTCATTTACCAGTTTGTCGTTGCTGGCCTTGTTGTAACGATATATTTTAAATTTTGTATTATCTTTGCTGTCATCCATATTTTGCAGGAAATCAGCAAGAAATGAAAATCTTTTTCCAGTGTCTATGAATTCACTCCTTTTTGTTAATTGAATATTCAAACTGTGAAAGAAGGTTGATTCATTATTTCTCTTTAAAATATTTTTCCTCCTCTCAATAAATCATTGCTTCTGGCAGATAATTTTTACCTGATGGTTTTGTTACAGTCCTCTTCTTGATCCTAGACTGATTTCATTGCTGATTATTATTGCTTTCACTTAAGTTTCAGTTAATTTTTTTATCAGAATTTTCTCTCAAATCTCTAAAAAAGGCTGTTAGAGATAAAAGAAGCTACTTTTCAATATGCTTAAATCAGGCATCTGTAAATACTTAGACTGTTTAAATTGTGATGAGAATGGTGATTTTTCAATTCAGCATTCCCTTAGCCAAGTACCCAAAATACTAATAGCCACTGAGATATGTCTGATATGTGATGGAGGAAAAGTCAGAATGGAAATGGACAGTGTTCTTATCCAAGGCAATTAAAATATCCTATTTTTGTAACTTTAGCAAAAATATGTGAGCTTTTGATTGTGCCATGCAAGTAAGGGAATCTGAAATTTTATGCTTCTTTGGCTTTATGGCAAATCTTTTCATGAAAGACCCCTAACATATGCATCTATAATTTGCATACGAAAGTATGAACTATGACCCAGTCATTTACAGTATAATCTGTGTGACACTAGGTAATGTCCAAAAAATTTTAATTTTCAGTTGAGAAAGACATGATCCTAAATTTTTTGCAAGCAACATCTGTATTAGTATTTGTACATACACTGATGTAGGAAATAGAGAAAAACAGTAACATACTTCAAAACAAGTGAAATAGAAGTTGTATACCACATACACGTACTTGCAGACTGCTTGCTAATAATAATAGCATGACCTGCTTTGAGATCCAATGATAGGAAAAACAGCCAACCATAATTCCATAATTTGATATCTCTAAAACCCAAATTCAGCATTTCCCTAAATCTTGCCAGTCATGCTCATCGTATAATACCCAGGAAATTCCACTCTAACTTAGGTAATGAATGAGAAAGGATGTATGATTCTTCCTTGGGCATTGTCCCTCATAAATCACCATCCAGATTATACCTTAAACAGAGCAGAATCTCTAAACAGTTGCTGATTTTAACTGAATTATTGCTTTATTCAAGTGCTATTGCTTATTTTGAAGTGCAGCTAGTGTGTTAACATTTAAGAATCTGACTCCTAGAATCTCAGTTTGTCCAAAGCGTATACATATAAATTTGACCCTTACCGCTAAGCTCTAAGAGTTCTGGACCCTCTCTTTCTCCTCATCTTTTAACTGAATAGCATTGTTTCAAGTTATGTGAGACCAATAGCACATGTGAAACGTCATGTAAAATGCAAGGCACATCTGAACCAAGCATTGGGTTTTTTCTTTGTAATCAGTGGATTAAAACTGTTGGACATTTGAATCAAATTACCATACCTGCCAGAGCTGTTAGATCTGTGTTTACTCAAACTGTTCACCCAATAAGCACAAAGGTTCTAAATGTTTACATGGAGCCCATTGTTTGAACAATTGGATCCGAAATATAATGTGGTTTCTAAAAGTTCTGATAATTATTTTAATTTGTCAAACATGCATGATCCTTTAAAGATTTTTGTCTTTATTTTCGATTTGACTCTTTCTCTAACTTATCAAGTAGACTTCTTCGAAAGCTCTCTTTAAAGTATTTATTTCTGTTGTGTTTATTTATGTTATGAGATTGCTCCTCATCTCACCAATCAAGGAAATAACTATGCAGTCTTCTTCAAAAAGGGTAGCATACGTAGGAAATCAGATAATCAAGAATTGTACTTTTCACTCACTAATCTTGGCATTCCTTTAGAGCAAGGAAAATTCTTTTGTGAAATGGGTTGTGATTCAATGAGTAAGATATTTTTTCCTTCTCTGGAGAATGTAAAGGGTTTTGGCTTAGAATAAAAGAACATTTTTGAAGAATCTGATGAATGTTGTGTAAAATCAATGCTGTATTTTGCAATCTACTTTTTTTTCCCCCCCTGTGCTTTCCAGGCAGTTCTTTTTCCTCTGTTACATACTAGTGAAATATTCTTAAAGCAGTTTCTGGTTGGAGGCATGACGATTAAGTTTCTTGTTGATGCCTTGGCTATTTGATTCAGAAACCACCTTCCCTGTTACTTACACAACAAGCCCAATATGTGCTGATTTTTCATTAATCCCACATTAATGAATTTAAATTTCATAAAGAAATTTTGCCCAATCTGCTAAGTATTTGTGAAAGCGGTTAATGTGTACAGTACTGTGTTAGTAAGTGCAGATGATATGGAAATAGAACAGCTAAAAATTTTGCTCAAGAAAGTGACAATGAAATAAAGTTAAAAAGCATCCAAATAAATATAATATAAAATTCAATAAGAAATACCTAAAATGTGCAAAGTATTAAGAGTTAGGAAAATATGTCAGGTTTGGGAAGCATTGGGAAAGACTTAATGAATGAAGGACCAATTGAGATGAGTTTCAAAGTTTGGGGAGGGTGATCAGTAGATGGAGACACTTCTTTCCAACTTGCAAGTGACCAGGAACAGATAAAACACAGAGGAAGAGGTTGAAGCCAGGACGTCCTGCTGGATCTTAATGCTAGTTTTTGCCAGAAGTCCACTCTATGTCACTGTAGACGAGCAAATTACTCTCACTCATCTTCTCCCTGAAATGAAGATGTTGGACGCATGGTTCTAATGTGTTCTGTAGTGTTCTGAAGCAGGAACAAATACCATTTAGCAAGTAGGAGTTAATGAGGGGTCACTCCTTAGCTTTGTGTCACGAACCTGCCCAGGCCTTGATAACTCATTTTAAGTGAGTTTGAGTGAGTCAGAAACTTCTTCAAAATTCTCTCTGTAGCTCTGCAATTATAATTAAACAGGAACCCAGAACCAAATTCTATTTTCATATCCTTTCCAGAGATAAAGGAATGTTTCCTTTTTGTTCTTTTAATTGTGGGTATTCTATTCTATCAGTGAATAGCACTGTTCTTTGCCCACAATGGTTGGTCAGTACGTACATACTGAGTGATCACTAGTGTCAGGAAATGTGGCAAGTCACTAAGTGGGCTGAGAAGGGTAGATGTGGTGCTTTGCAAGATGCTCTATGTTCCAAGGGGGTGTATATACAAAGAGTTGGAATCCTGGATAAAATACATGTCCAAAAATGTGGCAGAAAAAATGTGGTATTCATTCATCAAACATTTAATTAGCTAAATCTCTGTTTAGGATAAACGCCTGGGGAACCTAGAAATGATCTTGACTAACTCAGATATACTCCCTTAACTGAACTCATAATCACCATAGTGAATATTGCAGGCATGATAAATGCTATAAAAAATGTAAGGTACCATGAGCACAAAAAAGCAGGGTACCAGATCTAGTGTGATAGATTGGAGGAACATTTCTAGGATGTGATGCTTGAGCTGAGATCTAAAGGATGAAGAGTGAAACTGGGAAAGAACTATTATCTCAGGTCAGATGAGGTCAGTGGGAACGTGTATGTGGATCGGGCTAAGAGTGAATAGCTGGTGTTGCAGGTAAAGATGGGTGTGGTTAGAGAGAGAACCTGGAATTTTATGTGAAATGGAAAGCTATCCAAAGGATTTTAAGCAATAAATAACTTAAGTTGACTATGTCTTAAAAATATCAGTTTGGCTGCAATGTGGAAAATAGACTGGAGGAATGAAGGGTGAAAACAGGGAGGGGAGTTAAGAGGCTGTTGCGTGAGGCAAGAGGCGATGACTTGAACTTGTAGGGTTGCCCCACGTTTTCAGTCTGTAAAAAACACAGTGTCCAAAAAGAGCAATAAAGTGAAGGCAATAATTAGAGTCGGACACGACTGAGCGACTGAACTAAACTGAATAATATAAGGTATGCTCAAATGTGGATTCTAAAACCAAACCAAATGAACAAAGAAAACAAAACTCACAGACACAGAGGACGTAATGGTGGGTTTTCCAGAGAGGAGGGGCTTCCGAGTGAATAAAATGGATGAAAGTTGCCAAGAGAATAAATATGAAAAGTTCTCATCACACACATTAGAAAAAAATAAATCACAACTTTGTATTGTAATTGGATGGTAACTAGACTTATTGTGGTGATTATTCCACAGGGCATACAAGTATTGAATTATTATGTTGTATACACCGAAACTAATATGATGTTATATGTCAATTATACCTCAATAGATTAAAAGACAAACATAATAAAGATGTTTCTAAATAGTTTCTTGTAAGCTGCTTTCAGCTTAATATTTTTTCAGTGAAAGGAAATTACCCAACCTGTGATGAATGTAGGGAGATGTTTAGCAATACTTTTAATAAAGACATTTCTACCTAAGAAAAAACAAAGAAAGGAAATGTGGAGAACTTTGAGTGAGAGAGATGGTGTCCTCTTTGGGTAGGGAAGGCAGAAAAGTGAAAGTGAACATACCTGGATTAGATCCCTGTTTTGGGAAGATCCGCTGGAGAAGGGATAGGCTACCCACTCCAGTATTCTTGGGCTTCCCTTGTGGCTCAGCTGGTAAAGAATCTGCCTGCAATGCAGGAGACCCCAGTTTGATTCCTGGGTCAGGGAGATCCCCTGGAGAAGGGACAGGCTACCCACTCCAATACTCTGGCCTGGAGAATTCCAGTCCATGGGGTCACAAAGAGTCAAACACAACTGAGTGACTTTCACTGAGTGGCTTTAACTCTCTTATGCAATGTGGAGAAAGTATTGAATATGAGAATTAGCTTGAATACCTATCTTAGGAAATGGAAGAATGTCCCTTAAGTAATAAAGGACAAGAGACTGTTTTTGAATCAATGGGAAGGGTCACTGGAGAGGCAATGTTTTTTTTCTTTTTCTTTTCTTTTTGATTGGAGGATAATTGGCTTCTCCAATGGTTCAGTAGGTGAAGAATCTGCCTGCAATGCGGGAGATGGAGGAAGCACAAGTTTGATCCTGGGGTCGGGAAGATCCCCTGGAGGAGGAAATGGCAATCCACCCCAGTATTCTTGCCTAAAAAACTCCATGGACAGAGGAGCCTGGCAGGCTACATACAGTCCAGGAGTCACGAACGGTTGGACACAACCGAGCACAGGGAAGAACTGTTTTACAAAGCTATGCTGGCTTCTGACCAATCAACCGTAGTAGATATATACTGCCTCCCGCTTGAGCCTCCTCCTCGCCACCCTCACTCCCCTCTCCAGGCTATCACAGAGTGCTGAGCTGGGCTCCTTGTGTTATAAGGGCAGGCTTGGTCTTTATTCTGCACTGAATATCAAGAAATGTGCTTGAGGACCTCACATCACAGTGGGGATAATTAAAATATTTCATTTCCCTTCATTCTCCCCGCATGTCCTGTCTCCCTGAGGTTATAACTTGGGAAGTAAATCAAGATTTCAACTGAAACTGTTTCCAAAGCACTCCGAAGTTCCTGTTGATTCTCATTATTATTTTTCCAGTTGAGCTTAGCTCCTAAGGTTCTTTAACATGCCAGTCTTGTCTTTCTTCTCAGATGGGTGAGAACAGTTTCCTTCCCTAAAGAGAAATATTTCCATTTAAATAGATTCAGTGAATCAGAATATAGAGTTGTTTTGGTTCTAGGGTTTGCATAAGAAATGTAGTACATTTCTGCCGTGTGAGTGTAATTCCCTCCCTCAGAAAAATGGACTTATCCTTAATGGTTTGCTCTGTTTGGATTGTGACAAAATACATTAACTTATAGACATACTTAATAAGAAACACCAAATATTAAAATGGGGAAAAGGGCCCAACAGCCCCTGACTACGTACAGCTGTTTGTAAACCATCACTCAGGTTTATCCCTTATTCACGGCAGACTCAACCCAGCAGTAACGACTACTGGGCTACCATGTAACTTTTTCTTTTCCTAACACCAATGCTTTTCTTATTTATTAAGCAGTGAAGAAGAAAAACCCAGTAAGTCAAAACCCCTAGGTTTTGATAAATCTCATTGCCTCAATTCAAAATAGATCTAACAGGACTGTTGCAGAGAAGCCAATTCTGACTCCATGTTGGAAACTTTCTTTGACTTGCTTTTGCTATTATGTAGTTGGTGGTATTCAGTCGCTAAGTCGTGTCTGACTCTTTGTTCCCCCGTGGACTGCAGCACACCAGGCCCCCTTGTCCCTCACCATCTCCCTGCGTTCACCCAAGTTCATGTCCATTGAATCAGGGGTGCCATCAACCATCTCATCCTCATCCATGCTCTTCTCCCAGCATCAGGGTCTTACAATCATATATAATGGCTTGCCTCAAGGGACCCCGCCTGTCTGCCTGACTGTAAATGCACTTACAAGCCAAGGGGAGCCAAGGATTGTGGGCCACTACCCAGAACCAGGAGAGAGGCAAGGGGCAATTTCTTCCTCAGAGTTTCTAGGAGGAAACTGGAGACCCTGCACGTTTGCCAGAGCACTGTATTAACACAGAGCATTTTACAGCATTATTTGCTGTTCCTGGAGTCCATTCTGATCATCTCTCCCAACCAAAATCAGCCCGGCTAACACCCTGATTTTGTGCTTCTGAGAAATTTCTGTCATTTTAAGCCCTCTGTGTGAGGGCTCACTCAGTCAGTCATGTCAGTCTCTGTGACCCCATGGACTGTAGCCCACCAGGCTCCTCTGTCCGGGGAATTTCCCAGGCAAGAATACTGGAGTGGGTTGCCATTTCCTTCTCCAGGGCATCTTTCCCTCCCAGGGACTGAGCCCGCGTCTTCTGCATTGGCAGGTGGATTCGTTATGGCTGAGCCACCTAGGAAGCCTTTACACCATGCAGTTGGTGATAATTGGAGATGACTGCCCTAGAAACTGAAGAACTCCCTTCCAGTCTAACTTTATTTCTGTCTGTTCTCCTCTTGCTCACTCTGCTTTAGCCACAGTGGCCTCTCTGCTACTCCTTAGACAATCAGAACACACTTCTATCTTGCGTCTTTGCACTTGCTATTTCCTCTCTTGGAAATTGTCTTCCCCCAGATCCATGAGTGACTTGCCCAGTCATCTCCTTAGATGCTTTGCTCAAAGATGACTTCTTTCTCCAGGGCTTCCTTGATCATCTTATTCTAAATTGCACACCTTCCTCCTCTCCTACCCACTCCTTGCCCTTCTCCCTGCTCCATTAGTCTTTCCAGCAGGTATCACTCCTTGGCAGATATTTTACCCCTTTATTTGCATTTTGGATGGCTTCTTCCTCTAGTCTGTGGGCTCCGTGGGTGCAGATCTTTACTGCTTCTGTCACGCCCGTGTCCCCAACACCAGTAACTGTGTGTCGCAGCATACGCAGGCAGAGCAAGAAAAGCCGGAACTCAAGAAGGTCACTTTACTTCCTCCAACAAAAAAAATGGCACTTGTCATTAGCCTCAACAAGGATGCAGTTACTGGCTACTGCAGCTGCTGACCCTCAACACACCCTGAAAAGAGTTCAGGGTGGAGATCAGAAATGAAGCACAATGTGCTCTGGGGAAAACGGACAGAATAAGCCTTAGTTAGATATACATTCAGAAGACTTTATGAGCCCAGCTCTTACATCTTCTTATATCTAGAAAAGCACTAAGGTCATCAGCAGTGACATCTGTTCCTCTTGACTAGCAGCAAGTCTCTGCGGAGATATGTGCTTGACTACACATACCACCACTTCACTCAAATCGTTTTTAATACTGACCTCTTCCCTGCCTCTTCAGTGCCATTTCCACAGCTATCTGAGATGCTATCTCCCAGGCTACAGTCCTCATTTTGCCCCCAATATAGCTTAACTCACAACTTTTCATGCTGTGCATTTTGTTTTCAGTCAATACTTCACATTTATTTTTCTAATTAACTGATCCACCCATCAGATATTTATTGAGGCTCTAAGCTCAATGCTTTGATCTGTAAAACTTGGTCCTGGCCCACAGGGAGCTTAAAACTTAAAAGGAAAAATAACATACACAAAAGAAAACAAGTAAGTGAGGATTAGGGAAAGCCTCTGAAGTGAGAGTATCATTTTCCTGCACTGTGTCCAACAGTATTTTGAGCATTTAAAATATTTTATAAACTTTCTAGTTTTGTAGATCATGCTTTCTGAAAAGTCACAACACAGACCAGTGAGTGATGCAAAACACAAAGTCTTCCCCAAAGCATGATGTGCTGAAGAGCCCAGGAAGGGAGAGGTCATTTCAGGCATTCAGGGAAGGTATTTGGGCAAAGCTATTGAAGATAGGGCTGATTTTGGTTGGTAGAGATGATCAGAATGGACTCCAGGAACAGCAAATAACACTGTAAAATGCTCTGTGTGAATACAGTGCTCTGGCAAATGTGCAGGGTCTCCAGCCTTCGTGGGAGAGAAGCCGGGAAAGGGAGGTGATAGACTGAAATATCCTTTATGTGGTTTGATTCCTCTAATGCTGTTTGACAGAGAATCGGGTAGGAGGAGTCTGTCATTCAAAAACTTTGTGACTCAGGCTTTTTCCCCTGCAACCTGTCTGCCTCATTTTCCCTTGGCGCCATCCATGTTAAGTACTAAAGCCCCATACTCAATCCAGGACCGTAACAAGAATCCGATCCTCGTGGAAACTGGCAAATCGGCTGACTGAGGTATTAATGGAATCTGTTTTTCATTCTTGGCTCACCTGAAGGGGGTAGTATTGAAAAGGGAAAGTTGCCAAGTTCTCATTCCCAATTATGGTGTTTGTCACCTCTAATCAAGCCATCGCTCTTTGGCAGACTTGACATCTAAAACGCTGCAGTTTCTTCTTCACCGTCAGCCATGCCCTGTCTTGAGTGTAGTAGGTACTCATGAAAGGTAGTTAACTTTGATTTATATTTAATCTGGGTTGTTTATTGGCTGCTGTCTCTTCTTCTTAACTTTCTCAAATGTAAGCTCTTGATCACATCCATCATCTTCCCGTTCCCTCCTCGAGGTTGCAGAACTGGACACGTATCAGACACCCTATTAAAACTTGTCTAACTGAACTCAGCTCTCATGGAATAAATACTGTGTCCCTACTCTCGTATCTATGTGAATAAATTTCAAATCTATTTATCTGACCAGACATTTTCTTTCAATCCTGTGTCTCCTGAAGTGTAATATTCTAAACAGACATTGAATATATAATCGGGAGATAGGAATTAAAGTTTTGGTCATGCTCTCTGCTGGGTATATGTGTTTAGAGCAAAACCTAATGTTTCTGTTGTATGGGTTTCTCGTCTGAAAAGTAGAGGTGATAGTAATCGTATCCGTATCTCATTCGGAAAATGAGCTGAGATGGGTAAGTGAGCTTTGCGAGTAGTTGTGCTTTCTTAGGTCACCTTGTGGTGATGGAATGTCTCCCCTTGGATATTTGCCATCATGTCCTCAACACTCAATCTCTCTACAGATTCTGTTCCTTTTTGGAATTTTCCTTTGTCTGTTAACGACACTGCCACTCTCTTAGGTTTAAAATTGATTGCTGATTTTCTATTGTCCCTTTTCTTTCTTTTCTTTATTTAGTTGCTCTTCAGGTGTATTGATCCGTCCTTCAAAATGTATTTCAAACTTGTCTACTCCAGGGTAGAAATTTGTCCTAATCTCCTGCTTTTGTTTTCTAACTGATATCTACTTTTCATGGTATTTCACTACTCCAACCCACTGCAAACGTCACCAGCCAGATTTATTTTCNTTTCTTTATTTAGTTGCTCTTCAGGTGTATTGATCCGTCCTTCAAAATGTATTTCAAACTTGTCTACTCCAGGGTAGAAATTTGTCCTAATCTCCTGCTTTTGTTTTCTAACTGATATCTACTTTTCATGGTATTTCACTACTCCAACCCACTGCAAACGTCACCAGCCAGATTTATTTTCAAACAACCCTGCTGGGTCATCATGCTTTCCAAACATCATATTTTCCTCCACCTGTTTTCCACGGTACATCTTTGATCCATTCATTTGTTCTTTTCATTAACTTTTTAACATCCTTTAAATGCCGGTTTCATGCCTAGGCTACTTACAAGGTGCTAAGGATGCATGAGAAGATCCACAGATTCAGGAAGACTTTGGAGTTCCCATTAGAAAGAAGACGTTTAAATTCTGCATCAATCCTGTCCCTCCAGTCTTCATTTCCTTTCCCCGCAAGCTCAGTGCTCACCCCCAGCCCAATCCAGGCAACCTCGATTCTTCACTTTTCCACTAAAACACTGCATTCAGATCTGATTTCAAGATCCTGTTCATGCTGCTCCCCAGCCCAGAATGTCCTTCATTTGTTAAGCAAACGTATTGATCAAGGCACTTTGTGCAAAGGAAAATCCATTCTGCTTAGCTTGTGGGTCTAATTTAAAATGTGCTTTGTCCCAGTGGAACTCAAGTTGAAAATCCTAATGGCTTCATCCATGCCTTCTGGGGATACTGGATGCTGAATTATTCACTGCCTGAAGATTTTGCTTTCTTGTTTGTTTGTCTTGCTTATGCACAATGAGATGATAAACTCAAGAAGTCTAGAGGCTTGTTAACTTCCTACATTTCCCCCTCACGATATACCCAGCCCCACCACACAATGAGCTGCTTACAGAAAACATTTTGCAAATGCTTTTTAATAAAATGAAGTGTTGAAGAATGAGATACTGACCTACACCTATTGGGCTCACTGGCCCAAACTTTCTAATGTTTATTTTGTGGAAGGTGAGTTCTCAGGAAACGGAATTAGGCATGAGCTTGCGTGCACATATACACACACACAGACTTCTCTATTCAGTCAAATATATTTGAGGAATAATGGGTTCAGTTCAGTTCAGTTCAGTTGCTCAGTCGTGTCCGACTCTGTGACCCCATGAATCGCAGCACGCCAGGCCTCCCTGTTCATCACCAACTCCCGGAGTTCACTCACTCTTGCCCATCGAGTCAGTGATGCCATCCAGCCATCTCATCCTCTGTCGTCCCCTTNATTTCTCCCAGCAATCTTGATTCCAGCTTGTGTTTCTTCCAGTCCAGGATTTCTCATGATGTATTCTGCGTATAATAATGGGTTAAATGAATTAAATGAGTTTATTTATACCAGGACTCCTCAGATCCCTTAATATGCTAATAAAAATTGTCTTCTTCCAACCAGAACTGTAGTTTCTCAAATCTATTTAGCTACAAAAGACAGATGTTTTTGTTGTGGCTCATTTTCAGTATTAGTGAGCAACAGTCACACATCTCTGGAATTGCCAGTTTTGGACTCAGTAAACCCACGAGTTCCTTGAGTTCAGTTCCAGATTTGAAATAGCTGCAGGAAGTAACACAGGACTTCATTCCATTTCATCATCTTCATGGTAATCCTCCAGAGATTATCAGAAGCTGCAAATAATAAAAACAAATATAAAGCAAAGCACCATTGAAATGTTACAAATGGGGTCATTACTGGAGAATAAAAGGGCAGTGATGACCCTATATGTCTAGCTTATAGAGGTTACATAGCAGGTAGAATTGAAGCAGGCTGGCTTATGCAATAAACAACAGATTAAGATTCAGAAGAACTGGGTTCTGTTCTTGCCTTGCCGTTAACCACCCTAAGAAGTGAGCAGATAATTTAATGTGTCCAGCTGTCAGTATTTTTTCCATTTATAAAATGAAGTGAAGTGAAAGTTGGTCCGTCGTGTCCAAATCTTTGTGATCCCATGGACTTGGGATTCTCCAGGCCAGAGTACTAGAGTGGGTAGCTATTCCCTTCTCCAGGGGATCTTCCCAACCCAGGGATAGAACCCAGGTCTCCCTCATTGCACGCAGATTCTTTACCAGCTAAACCACCAGGGAAGCCCATTAAATAAAGTTCAGTTCAGTTCAGTCGCTCAGTCATGTCTGACACTTTGCAACCCCTTGGTCTGCAGCACACCAGGCCTCCCTGTCCATCACCAACTCCCAGAGTTTACTCAGACTCATGTCCATTGAGATGGTGATGCCATCCAACCATCTCATTCTCTGTCAACCTTTTCTCCTCCTGCCTTCCATCTTTCGCAGCATCAGGGTCTTTTCCAATGAGTCAGTTCTTCACATCAGGTGGCCAAAGTATTAGAGTTTCAGCTTCAACATCAGTCCTTCCAATGAGCATTCAGGACTGATTCCCTTTAGGAAACCATCCACTTTACCGATGAGTAAACCAACATCCAAAGAGAACAGAGATTCCCTGCCAAGTCACGCAGCTGTCAATCAACAGGACCCACAGCCCCAGAGGCCAGTTCACCTTTGGTTGAATCTTGCTCAACTATTACAGCATCAGTCCTTCCAATGAATATTCAGGACTGATTTCCTTTAGGATGGACTGGTTGGCTCCCCTTGCAGTCCAAGGGACTCTCAAGGGTTTTCCCTTACAGTTCTAAAGCATTAATTTNACATCCAAAGAGAACAGAGATTCCCTGCCAAGTCACGCAGCTGTCAATCAACAGGACCCACAGCCCCAGAGGCCAGTTCACCTTTGGTTGAATCTTGCTCAACTATTACAGCATCAGTCCTTCCAATGAATATTCAGGACTGATTTCCTTTAGGATGGACTGGTTGGCTCCCCTTGCAGTCCAAGGGACTCTCAAGGGTTTTCTCCAACATTACAGTTCTAAAGCATTAATTTTTCGGCACTCAGCTTTCTTTATAGTCCAACTCTCATAAAACGAAGGGGTTAGGTTAAATAAGTACTAGTGTCTAAGTGTCTGTGTTTCTGTCCTTTTCATTTTAGTTGTGTCTTACTCTGCATACAGATTCATGAAGTTTGCCTCCAGACATCTATGTAGTGCATGAAATGCTAGAAATCTTCAATAAGGATGTTCAAGTGACTGACTCTTGTTTTATATGCCCTCTGGTAGTTTGTGTGCGGTTCCCCAGAGAGGATAAACTCAGCTTGTTGGTTCTGAAATGTCATTTCTGGTACTCATTCTAAAGTGAAGAAGTGATGCCTGCAGAGGGAATTTTTAATGTGAATCATGGGCTAAATCATCACTAACTAATGCATCGCAATGTGACTTTCCTAATGGCTTCTTGAGAAGGTTGCTGCTGGTTCACTTTGGGCTCTTCCTTTAATAGCACTAAATGATGAGAATGTAGGCATTTGGCCACAGCTGATAAGAAGCCTTTGAAGACTATCCAGTTCGCTTAAGTTGTGAATGAATACAAATTTGGACTCTAAACTTAAACAGAGAAGGTGGGAACACTTCAGTTTATCACAAAGATTTTTCCTATCTTGAAAGCCAAAGATTATTTTTTGTCCAAGACTTTTAACATATTGCCTAAAGGAAATGAAACACTAAAGTACTTTTTCCATTTTTCCTCTGAAATGTTTGCTCTAATACTCCCCAAGCAGGTTTGCACATGGGTAAATAATCCGGAAGGGCAAATAACTCTACACACAACGAAGGTTTACCCAGTGGCTTACACCAACGTACGGTAGGTGGTATTGACTTTTCAGGAGTCACCAGCTGTTCTAAATGGTTAGAGCTCATAGTATAATCCTCCTGTGAGATAATGGCCATGAAGGCATTTGATTGCAATAGCTATTTAACTCTCTATATTTTCAAGAGAACCACCAGTAGATGGTGACTGATTAATGGTCTTTCAAACAAGATACAACTGAAAATAATATAAGTAGGACCTATTGGTATCAAGACATTCACCAACACAGTGAGACAATCATTTTATTTTTGTATTTTAGATATTGACCCTGCATACCATGAAGTCAGCAAAGGCTGTTTATCTTCCGTTTTTATCTTATTTAATGCACACTCATTTCATTCCATCTGGTCAGTCCTCAACAAGTGGAAGTCAGACTTTGGTTCTTTTGCTTGCTTCCCACAATTCACCAAAGAGCACACAAAATCACCACCATTGCAGCCCTCTGCACGTAGAATGTTGCTATTGTTGTATGGTTAAGCTCTGCCTGGGAGAAAGCAATGGCAACCCACTCCAGTACTCTTGCCTGGAGAAACCCAGGGAGGGAGGAGCCTGGTGGGCTGCTGTCTATGGGGTCGCACAGAGTCAAACATGACTGAAGCGACTTAGCAGCAGCAGCAGCAGCAGCAGCAGCAGCAAGCTCCGCCTACTATGTGGATGCAGGAAGCTCAGCCTTATCGCCCATGTGTGCTTAGTCATGTCTGACTCTTTGTGACCCCATGAACTGTAGCCCGCCAGGCTCCTCTGTCCATGGGGATTCTCCAGGCAAGAATACTGGAGTAGGTTGCCATGCCCTCCTCTAGGGGATCTTCCCAACCCAGGGATGCCACTCAGGTTTCCTGTATTGCAGGCAGATTCTTAACCATCTGAGCCACCAGGGAATCCATATAGAGGAATCAAATTGTAACAGAATGTTTTGTTCCATTAAAGTAACCCAGAATCATTTCAGGGAATTCCTGTGTTGAGGGAGCTAGTGAAAAATTAAATAATGATCAGGAACATAATGATAAGTAAGAGACGACCCTTTCTGCCAAGAATCCCAAGCCAGTAGAGACACAGAGAAGTCAGGCCAGCACCAACCACAGCACCACCCAGTAGGAGCCCCTGCAGACAAGGAAGGTGTCTGGTGGCTAGATGGCTACCCTGGAGGAGGTGAAACTTGAGCTCCCTTTGAGAGGTGGAGTAGAAATTCATCAGGTAGATAAAGGGGAAATCGTTTAACAGTAAATCCAAAGAAAAGGTGGGGTTAGAGAGTGAAGCATGTTATAGGAATGGAAAAATGTTTCCTATGGATAAAGCATGAAGGTGTTTGTGGAGATGGGAGAACTGTGATGCTGTAATAATAGGTAATGGTCAAACAGTGAAGAGCCTTGAAGGGCAAACAATCTTGAAATTAAAAAAAGAATGATTGCCTCAAGTCAATAAAGAGCCATTGCGAACTTTTACATTCTCTTTCCTACACTCAAAGTAAATATTCTTTTCATATACACTGAACGTGAACACCCATGGGCTTTCTATATTTGACTTCATCTTTGCCTCTTGTCTCTTATATTCTCATCAGCAAACTACCCCCTCAGGGCAGGCAACATTAACAATCTAATCTAACCTTCACTTTCTCATATTCATATAATCATATACAAATGGATAAAAGCACACATAGATGGAGTTGTCATTGTTTAAAAAGAATTTACTCATCTTTTCGATCCTTTTCTGCATCTTGCTTTTCTCACTTAATGGCTCTTTGAAGCTCCTCCAAATTAGCTTACATTTTCAAGCCCTCATGAAATGTGAATATCATATTTTCCATGTTTACTTAATTCATCTGTTCATCTATTGTGATGGCTTTTCTTTGCCTCCAGCTTATATATACTTACGCGTGTGTGCACGCTCAGTTGCTTTAGCCATATCTGACTCTTTGTGACCCTATGGACTGTATTAGCCCACCAGGCTCCTCTGTCCATGGGGATTCTCCAGGCAAGAACACTGGAGTGGGCTGTCACTCCCTTCTCTAGGGACCTTCCTGACCCAGGGATCATACCCGAGTCTCCTGCATCTACTGCATTGACAAGCAGGTGCTTTACTCACTGAGCCACCTGGGAAGCCCACAGATACACATTCACATACCTATATATTCTTACAAACCAGTTTCTATTTCTAGGGGGAATACTCGATTTTAATAAATTTCCATATTATATTCTCAGGCGGTTATACCAGTACACATATCTGCTAGCAGTACATGAGGACACCTTTTATTACACAGCTCTTACAGCACTGGATGATATAGTTCTTTTTCCTTCTGGATGATCCATTGTATATTAAATTTTAACATTATAGCCACCTCATTATTGCTATCGAGCACAACTTCTTCTATTCACCATTTGGATTTCATCTTTTGGGACTAGCTTTCCATTTTTTGCCCAATGTAGTTGTATATTTTTTTTCAAAGAGCTCTTTGTCTATGGTCTGTGATAGTAATATTTATTCAAAATCTGTTTTGTCTGATGAATTTTAATAACGGTATATTTTGCCATACAAAAGATTTAACGTTTATATGTTATCTTTTCATTCCTAACATTGGTGTTTCTGGTTGTGGTTAAGAAGGTATTTTTTCTCCTACATTGTACATGTATTTAATGAGATGCTCTTTCACAATTTTGTGGTGCTATTTATTTTAATTAAGTCTCTAGTTCATGTGGCATTTATTTGTATATTATGTATGTTGGGTTCAGTATTCCTTCTAGTTAAGTAGCCTATTGGGCCACATTACTCGTTAAGTAAGGTGCTCTTTTCTTCACTACACCAAAATATTTCAACACAGCCTAGTTGTTGCTGTTCAGTTCCTAAGTCGTGTCCGACCCTTTGCGATCCCGTGGACTGTAGCACACCAGGCTCTCCTGTCCTCCAATGTCTCCCAGAGTTTGCTATCACCTTCAAAATTCTTCTATATTCTGAGATGTTTTTCTGGATTCTCAAATCTGTTTCATTGATTACTTTTTCTGTTCCTATGCCAATAGTATGTATCTTAAGCACAACCTTACAGTACTTTCTGCTATCTGAAGAAAGGGCAAGGCTTATACCTTTTTTAGCATTATTTTTCAAAATTTTCTTCACTCTTATTATTCTATATAAATGTTAGCATCATTTGATCTGATTCAAAAAATCTTTTTGGGGGCTCTAACTAGAATTCAATTAAATTTATATATTAATTTTGGGAGCAAAGTCTCTAAAGTTTTCCTCACATAAGTTCTGTCCCATTCTTGTTAAGCTGAAGCATCTTCAACTGTGGCTCGGCCTGACCAGATGTGTACTTTAAATGCCCAGTGCATCATCAGAATGGAGAAGGCTTCAGTAAAGCCACACGAGGAAGCCCATTACGTGATATTGTCGCTGCGCAAAAGATGCTCAGTCCAGGATCCGGCAGTGACAGGTGGGCCAAGAAGGGACTGAAAAGAGAGTTACTTTGCAGATAAAGTTCAACATCGATTTTTAACGGAATCAATTCAGAAGTTAAAGGAGACATAGAAATATTTAATGACTCAGGTTCTTGTGCCATTCATAATGAGATGACCTTACTCTCATTCATAATGAGAATAAGGTAAACATTTCCAAGAGTACAGAGACAATGAGCTCAATATTGGACATATTTCATTTTTAAAGTGTCTAGTTGTATGAATTTGGCGGAGAAGGCAGTGGCACCCCACTCCAGTACTCTTGCCTGGAAACTCCCATGGACGGAGAAGCCTGATGGGCTGCAGTCCATGGGGTCGCTAAGGGTCGGGCACGACTGAGCGACTTTCACTTTCACTTTTCACTGTCATGCATTGGAGAAGGAAATGGCAACCCACTCCAGTGTTCTTGCCTGGAGAATCCCAGGGACGGAGGAGCCTGATAGGCTGCCGTCTACGGGGTCGCACGGAGTCGGACACGACTGAAGCGACTTAGCAGCAGCAGCAGCAGCAGTAGTATGAATTTGGAGTTGACATGAGAGATCTGGTTTAGAAGCGTAAAGTAGGTATCATAGGGTGAAGATTATAGTTGAGGGGTGTGTGTGTATGTGGAGAGGGTGAGATTGCCCCAACAGACCATGCAAAATAAGATAAAAGTTCTTTAAAGGAACTCTTCCAGTCTCTCTTTAAAACATCACATCAGATCCATGTTTGGCAAAGTGACAAAGGATATTTCTACTTGTGAAGAAGCCAAACAGGGATAAATCTTCTCTCAGTTTTCCTAAAATAGAAGGATAGACTAAAACCAGCAGTCCAGGACACTATGATCTGAAGACTGTTGGCAAGAATAAATATTTACTTCGTTTATGGTGTTGAGGAAGCCTAGTCACTAATTTAATCAATAAAAAAAATCATCCTTATTACTTGATGGAGTAAAGACTTGCTCATTTGCACACATTCATTGACATACATGCAAATCCGCACAAACACATTGATTTATTCAAAAGCGCCTCTGATTTCTTCGTGATGCTTTTGCTTTTTGATGAGCTGCCATGTTTATTTCTAATGATGAGTTTCTTTAGAGAGTGTGTCTCTTCACCTCCAGTGATAATATTATCAGTATAGTCACATAGAGGTCCTGGATGGGTACTGCTTTGTTAAATGACATTTGGCAGCTGGCTGGCGAGATTTAGCCAATTGCCATGCCAGATATTTAGTAACATAATGTATCATGGGTTGGATGCCAATGGTTCTTGGACCATTTCCTCTCTGTGCTTACGTGCTGTGGACCCAGGGGGGTGACTAACAAAGTGGCACGCTTTATTCATCTGTGAATAACAGCATGTGCAAATGAAGCCTGGGAATTAGAACCCTCCTTCCTTTGCTGGAGAAAAGACTGTTTTGGTGGCTCATCCTTAATTCTGCAGTGGCCTCTGGGCTTATCCTTACTGATTGTTCCCACATTTTCATGCAGCAATTTGAATCAAAATGTAAGATGTTTCAGTTAAAAAGTGTATGCATCCAAACTTCAAACAGACGTGGAGTCTGAGGATAAGAGATGTTTTGCATTTAACTACTTATATTGAATTAGGACAGTTAAAATCCTTACTCTAAACTGAGTTCTCCTTTATTAATTATTGCAAAATAATATCAATGTATTACATTTTATATTCAATTTGTTGCATACTTAGTAAAGTGAAAGTCACTCAGTTGTGTACAACTCTTCTCAACCCCATGGACTACACAGTTCATGGAATTCTCCAGGCCAGAATGCTGGAGTGGGTAACCATTCCATTCTTCAGGAGATCTTCCCAATCCAGGGATCGAATCCAGGTCTCCAACATTGCAGGTGGATTCTTTACTGGCTGAGCCACAAGGGGAGTCTGAGAATACTAGAGTGGCCGGCCTATCCCTTCTCCAGCAGATCTTCTCAACCCAGGAATCTAACCAGGGTCTCCTGCATTGCAGGCAGATTCTTTACCAACTGAGCTATCAGGGAAGCCCACATAGTTGGTAAGGAATACTTCTATTGATTTCACTATTTAACAAGCTTTTAATAAGGATATACTGTGTATGGGCTTCCCAGGTGGTGCTAGTGGTAAAGAATCTGATGCCTGCCCTTGTAGGAGATACAAGAGATGAGGGTTTGGTCCCTGGGTCAGGAAGATCTCCTGGAGAAGGATATGGCAACACACTCCAGTATTCCTGCCTGGAAAAATCCCATGGACAGAGAAGCCCGGTGGGCTACCATCCATGGGGTCCCAGAGAGTTGGACACGACTGAGCACACACACCCATACTGTGTCTATTCACTAGGCTAGATGTTGTCCCATCCCATATACTTAAATATCTGTGATTCTTACTGTTTTCNACACACTCCAGTATTCCTGCCTGGAAAAATCCCATGGACAGAGAAGCCCGGTGGGCTACCATCCATGGGGTCCCAGAGAGTTGGACACGACTGAGCACACACACCCATACTGTGTCTATTCACTAGGCTAGATGTTGTCCCATCCCATATACTTAAATATCTGTGATTCTTACTGTTTTCATTTGTTTGCCCATTTCTTCATACAGCTTGCCTTTGCTACCTGGAAGCTCAGCACACATAGCACGCTGCCTTGGGGAGGGAGCTGAAAAGGCAGAGGGGGTGACTGCACCAAGAGTGGAGGTGACTTTGGCCTGATTCTCCCCAGGCCAGGGAAACAGCTGGTGGAGGCTCCTCCCCGGAAAGGGAAGGGGTATTGCCAGAGTGGTGAGCCCTAGTTCTTTCCTGCGCAAGTGTGGCTCAGTGTGATGGNCTCTGGGAGTTGGTGATGGACAGGGAGGCCTGGAGTGCTGCAATTCATGGGGTCACAAGGAGTCGGACAAGACTGAGTGACTGAACCGAACTGAACTGAAGATCAAACCAATGAATGAGATTTTTTTCCATCCTACATTTGTGACTATAGAGGCCCCCAAAGTGAAGTAGCATGTCCCTGCCAGGTGTCAGTTCAGTTCAGACCCTTCAGTCACACTGAAGGTGTCAGAAATGGGTTATAAACCTACGCTGTTCGGCATTTTCCAGAAACACGTTCTTTCCTCCTTTCTGTGTCCAATTGCCTCTTCCTTCTCCTCCTCTGCTCTCGCCTCTTGCTTTATATTTCCTCCTCCTCTTCTCCCTTCACTTTTCCATTATTTCTCTCCTCTGCAAACTAGTCCCTTTTTCTCAGACAACATGATGTGTGCTTTCAACTCTATGAAAAAGCCGAATTCCTTCCCTTGAATCTTTGTGAATTATTCCAACCGATTCAGAATCGTTGAAATAAAGTGGCATCAACAGCAGCATGCCTTTGACCTTGCCTGCCTCCCCAGACCTCTTCTCGCCTGTCGCTCTATCTGTGACTCTCAGTCTCATGAAGTGGAAGTTCACCGGGGGCGGCCAGGACTCAGCCTTCATTTCTGCCTAATTCCCTAGTGACACACTAACTCATTACTCCATTTCGTATACAAATCAGCAAGATGATACAGTTGTCCAAAGGAAGAGTGTACCATCTGAAACACCAATGAAACACTAGATTAGTTTAGATAATATTTTTCCTTTTTCTAAAACTTAAAAAGTTATATAATTGGTGTATGATATTTGTTACAAATATACAACATAGTGATTCGCAACTGATTATTTTCCATTTATCATTGTTATAAAATATTCACTGTATTCCTTATATTTACAGCACATTCTTGTAGCTTATTTTATACTCAGTAGTTTATGCCTCTTAATCTCCTACCCATACATTGCTCCCTTCTCCAGCTGGTAACCACTAGTTTGTTCCCTGTATCTGTGAGTCTGCTTCCTTTTGTTATTCGTTAGGTTGTTGTATTTTTAAATTCCTCACATAAGTGATATCACCTAGTATTTGTCATTCTCTGTCTAACTTATTTCACTTTAGCATAATACCTTCCAAGTCCATCCATGTTGCTGCAAATGGCAAAATTTCTTTTTTTTCATGGCTGAGTAATAACATTTAGATATACATAGACATATATTGCCTCCATAACACATGCACTGGAAGTGTAACAGAAGAGTCTTTGAATTATTTGACAAACCAGTGCCATTTGAAATGTTAATAAAAGTTTGAGAGATTTAAAAATCTCTACAGAACCTCATTTTTAGTTAATCATTTTTTAACATTCCTGAAATGTATTTATCTAAACATGATGTATTTGAGATTTGACAACTACAACTAGAGGAAGAAAGTTCATAAGTAAATTAAATTAAAGCACTTCAGTTATGATAAAGTGGTCTTACGATTTACTACAAGGTGTTTGAATCCTGAATATTGTATTTTAACACATCTCTCTGCATCAGCAGAGATTCATAAAAGTTCTCTTGTGCTCATAGGCGTTGATTAATTGGAAACTGACTCAGGTTTATTTGCTGTGATTAATTCATCATGCCTAAAACAATTTCATATTTCAGGATATAGTAAATATACTGAAAAGTACAGCTCAAAATTTCAGCCCCAATCTTGAAGACAGAGTAGTAGCTATGCAAAATACATTTTCAATAGAAAAAGAGTGAGCAGAAAGGAGATAAAGCTTTTCTTTAGTCCCTTGTGTTAGTTCCAGATCAGAAAAATCTTCCCTTAAGGTTTCCCACTCTGAAAGTGAAGAGTTGCCTCTTTAGATGACATAAAAATATTGTTTGAATATTTAGTGTTTCTCACAAAAGCAGGAGTCCCAAAAGGTTTAGGAGCAGACTGAGCTGCAAAGAGGGATGGAGTTACCATCTGAAACTGTTGTTAGGGTCATTTCATCTCACCCCATACCTAGGCTCGGTTGTCTTTGGTTGACTCTGTTGATAAGCAGTTCTTATCTATCGGGGCATGACAGTGACCAGCTATCCCAAGTTTACTACCTACTAACGCGAAAATATTCTGGAATTGTATCTCATTGCTTTTGAGTCTTGTACCTGTTCTTTCCCACAAGAACCATGTGGTCAGAGAGTGAGCAAAGAGTGACTCCCAAGTGTAACCACTGTGTTGTTAATTTCTAAAAGGGACGGAGCTCTCAACAAACACGAACAGTAGACCTCTGCCTTACTACCTGTAACTTTATGGTAGGTAAGATGAAGAGAATCACCTTGCTTCCTGTTCAGGCGCTAAATTTATTCTAGACATTGGGCCTAGTTGTCTTGCCAATAAGGGAGCTCTTAGCCACTTAGCAGAAGAGGTTAATTTTAATTCCAACTTTGAGGTTGAAGAGAAGTAGACCATCTGGGCTAGAGCTATAAGAAAGTTTTCAGTTCTTCTGTACAGTGATATCCGTAACATCCTCAGATACTATTATGAACTGAAGAGCATGTCAACACTGAAATGTTTTATTTTCATATTCATACCAAGGGCATTAATTTATATTGTATTATTTTTTAAGTATCAAAAGCATAAATTTAGACATATTATGGCACACTTTCAGTCAAACTGATCAATATTTTTCTAAATCAGTAAATAGACTACCATTTAAATAACAATGATTTTAAAAAATAAATAAATAAATAACAATGATTTCTTTTTAAATTATAAGAAAGCAAATTATTGGAACACTGTTTGGATCTTATTATCCCAATAATTAACAGATATTTGAAAATTAATAACAATTCCACTGTGCTTCATAAATAGGTATGTGTGCATATTTATTTGATCATGTTATTGACCAAATATAGTTTTCAGATGTCCTATCTTGAAATATTTTTCCCCCTGTTTTCCAACAGGAAATAATGTGTTATATTTGAACTAATNTATTGGAACACTGTTTGGATCTTATTATCCCAATAATTAACAGATATTTGAAAATTAATAACAATTCCACTGTGCTTCATAAATAGGTATGTGTGCATATTTATTTGATCATGTTATTGACCAAATATAGTTTTCAGATGTCCTATCTTGAAATATTTTTCCCCCTGTTTTCCAACAGGAAATAATGTGTTATATTTGAACTAATGGAGAAGGCAATGGCACCTCACTCCAGTACTCTTGCCTGGAAAATCCCGTGGATGGAGGAGCCTGGTAGGCTGCAGTCCATGGGTCGCTAAAAGTCGGACACAACTGAGCGACTTCCTTTTCACTTTTCACTTCCATACATTGGAGAAGGAAATGGCAACCCACTCCAGTGTTCTTGCCTGAAGAATCCCAGGGACAGGGAAGCCTGGTGAGCTGCCATCTATGGGGTCGCACAGAGTCGGACACGACTGAAGCGACTTAGCAGCAGCAGCAGCAGCTATAGCAATGATGTTTTACATATGAACTAAATAAGATGCTGCAAGTGAGTAATGTTAGAAAAAACACACTACAACTGGCCTTTCATGTCTTTCTCGTGGATTTTTGGATCAAACATCTCTGTAATATAATTAGCATATTAGAAGAACTGGCCATGTTCAAATTCAAATTGCCTTCTGCTTGCTTCCTATTTCATTAGCAGAATTGAAATTAAACACAATGAGACAATCTGTTACTAGGATTTTTTCATATGAACACTTCAGTCCCACCCTGGTCTATTGTACATTTACTGAGATTTTGCTTTTACATTTGAGCAGTGGACTATTTTAATTAAATTTAAAGTCAATTGCTATAAATTGTTTTTTTCTATTAAACTGTCTAGTTTTAATTGACCATCAATTCACTCAGCGTGGCAGATTTCTGAGCTCTTTTCTTGGACATGGCTTAATATGAGGCAAACTTCTTGTTGAAGGAAAACTGATGAAGTTGAGGACTGAACTAGTGATACTGGTCGTTCTGTGTCAGAAAAGAAAGTATTTAAAAATATGTTAACTTTTTTTAAAGAAACATACTATTTGTGTGTTTTAAAGTATTATATATAATATAAAGTATTCTGTAAGTGTTTATCTTTATAGATGAACTGTATTAATAGATGAAACATGGCATATTTTAAATAAATAAAAAAGACATTAGATATATAAACCAGATAGTTGTAAATGTGAAACTTAGTTACAGCGGGGTTTTTTTAAGTTTTTTTTTTTTATGTGGACGGTTGTTTTAAAAATCTTTATTGCATTTCTTCTAATATTGCTTCTATTTTATGTTTTGGTTTTTTGGCCACAAGACATGTGGAATCTTAGCTCCCCAGCCAGGGATCAAACCCACATCTCCTGCACTGGAAGGCAAAGTTTAACCACAAGATCTCCAGGGAAGTCTCCATAATTTCAGTGTTTAAAAACAGAGCCCAAGAAATATTTGTAGCACTTTCAAAACGAGTGAGTACATTTGTGAAAAAGTATTCTTTCCAAATACTTTGAATGATCTCTGGCCATACCTGATTTATTTTGGATATTAACTACATAAAGACCATCAGTAATTTAATCTTGCATGATGCCAGAAGACAAGCACATTAAGATTGTCTTGTATATTAAAATACAGAGGTAAAAATTTAAAAACTCAGTAAACAACTGGATGTTTTCAAGGAACCAGATGATTAGCATATATTCTTAACAGATATAATTTTAAACAAAGAAAAAGATTTCAATTTTTCTTGAAAGCTACCCACAGTCTTAAAACATTATCTAGAGATGACTCCAACATTTATTATGGCAGGAAAAAGACTCTCCTGTGTTCTGACTCAATTTTGGTGCTTAGTAGAGAGCTAGGTGCCCTAAATCTCGTTTAGTTTCCTGAAGTTCTCAGTTGGAGACAGTCTGGACCAGATGATCTCTGTGGTCTGTCCCTTCTGATTTTGATTCCTTAGGATTTTGTGAAATATTTGAAATGACAACATCAAGTGAGCGAATCAGTGTGCTTATACGCTCAGTCACGTCTGACTCTTTGTGACCCCGTGAACGGTAGCCCACCAGGCTCCACTGTCCATGGAATTTTCCAGGCAAGAATACCGGAGTGGGTTGCCCTATCCTACTCCAGAGGATCTCCCTGACGCAGGGATTGAACCTGCATCTCTTGTGTCTCCTGCATTGGCAGGTGGATTCTTTACCACTGGTGCCACCTGGGAAGCAAGTCAAATATGTTCATGAAGAGGTAAAGTCTTCCTTGTGTTGTGTTCGGGAATGGAAACACTGCCAGTGGTTCATGATGGATTCAGAAGATGGCGTACTGAAACAGTCCATTCAGAATATAGAATAGTTCTGTCCCTATAGCTTGCGTTACAGGAGTGCACATAGTCTGAGATTCTGTTGTAGTTTTCATGGTTCACATAAAGAGAGACAGTCATTTGCATATTTGTTCATGTGTAAAGCTGGCAGACAAGATTGATGTTGGACTCTGGAGCCAAACTGCGTGAGTTTAACCCCTGGTTCTGCCACTTATTGGCTGTGTGAGAAATTAGGCAAGCTACTTAAATCTTTGTGCTTCAGTTTCTCTATCTGTAGGGAGGTGATAAAAGTAATATCTACATCAGGTCACTGTTATGAGAATGAAATTAATTAATACATACAAAGTACTTAGCACAGAGCCTGGGACCCAGGAAGCACTATATAAGGGTATGTCATAAAGTACTTAGCACAGAGCCTGGGACCCAGGAAGCACTATATAAGGGTATGTCATCACTGTACACACTAACCTTCTAAGAACTGTCTTAGAACTTCTAATAAACTCTGAGTCTTGAGTGAACACATTGGCAAATTTTTCTGAGTGCCTTTGTCAGTGACATTTAAGTAGGATTGAATTTTCATTGAGTAAAAGGTTGAGAATAATCAAAATTTTGAGCTCCAGTGGCGGTATCAAATTGCTTAACTTTTTCCACTTAGTTAAGCTGGAATGGTGAAGTGCCATTCAACTCTGGCATGAGCTCTGATAGAGTGAAACATCTCTACACTTTTCTAAGAAAGAAGGTTTGAGCCTTATTTGTAGGAGAATTCTGTCTGGAAATACTAAAACAGATTAACAACAAAGGTCACAAACCGATGTGTTTGATCCATACACTGTTGAAAAAACTGATTGGAATTACTTACTATGTTTTAATGAGAGTTCACATAAATATCTGGCTTCCCATTTCTTCTGAAAGAAGCACAAACCTGGCAACATATCCCATGACAGTGCCCAGCTTGGCTGAACAGAAGTGGCCCCTTTGGGGTGAAGGAGCAGTTTCCAGAATGCCAGTTCCCAGCATTCCATTTGTTTTTCAACCAGCATCTGGCTGTCCCTCCAAATGTGTTCATGTGTGTGGTTCCTTCTTTAGTGTGACTTCCCTGGTAGCTCAGATGGTAAAGTGTCTGCCTGCAATGTGGGAGACCCGGGTTCCATCCCTGGGTCGGGATCTCCTGGAGAAGGAAATGGCAACCCACTCCAGTATTCTTGCCTGGAAAATCCCATGGACGGAGGAGTATGGTAGGCTATACAGTCCATGGGGTCGCAAAGAGTCAGACATGACCGAGCGACTTCACTTTCACTTTCTTTTAGTGTGAAATAATGAAAAATGTGGACTTTCTTGGTGGCTCAGTGGTAAAGAAACTGCCTGCCTATGTGGGAGGCGTGAGTTTGATCCTTGGGTCAGGAAGATTCCGTGGAGAAGGAAATGGCAACCCGTTCCAGTACTCTTGCCTGGAGAATCCCATGGACGGAGGAGCCTGATGGGCTGCAGTCCCTGGGGTCTGAAAGAGTCAGACACGACTTAGTGACTAAATAACAACACTGAAAACTGGAAATAGAAGCAAATGGCCAGCGATCTGGCCACATGACGCAGGGGCAATGATTTCCCCTGAGTCGCACGGCTGGCTCCTCTACATGTTCCTTGCTTTCTCGGTTATTGCCATTTATTGCTGAGACGCTGAGCATTAGTTTTCAAAATGATGCCTTCTGTTCCTCACTGCAGCGCGTCAGGCTGATCTCCCCTCTGCCACCAGTTCCCCAAATGTTCCATCCTTCTATCGGGGTGGAAGTTGGGCTTCAGAACGGTTCTTTAAAATTTTTAAAGTTTCTACTTTGTTGGTGTTACAGCTCTGTGATGTTACCATGATGTCCCTCCCTGGTCATGTGCCTGTGTCGATAATACTGAAATACAGCCTCAAGACCTCTCTTTCTGGGACTAATGCCTCAAAACCTGGTTTTAAGTTCAACATTATTAATTAAATTGTTCCCATTCTTACTGTCTTTGTCATCATCCAAATCTAGTCATATCAACTTCTAATGGGAAAAACATGGATATTGACTGATCAAGTCATTGAAAGATGAAACAGAGTAGTTTTGAGGAATAGTCTTCTTTCCCAGATATTTTAAACAATCAGAGACTGGTATTCTCTGTAAATATTCTCTCCTCATTCTTTCTCAATTTATATCTGCAGTTTAGATAACTACCGTCAGGGAATAGTCATTCTCGTGGATCCAAAATGAACACAGTACTCATGTCACAAGTGTATTGACAGCTGTATTATGTGGTACTTGGTCCTGAAAAGGGTGTAGAGACAGAATTGTCTAAGGTGTCAGAGCCTAAGATGAAGCCTTGCAATCCTTTCTCCATTTCAGAAATGGGGATATAGAATTTTATCTATCTGGTTCATTTCTGGTGTGACTAATATGTAATTCTGTCAACCTCAAAACATATTTCCAGCCCTATAAAAGTGTGCGCAAAGAAGTCATATAAATGTGTGCAGGCTTTTGACTGTGCAAGTCTATGTACAGGCCTTTAAGTATTTAGAATTACTTATTGGGATCCAGAGTGTTTTTAAAAGCTGCAAAAACATTCATTCATTCATTCTTCATTCAGAGTATTTGAGTCTAATTTGTTTTTCTCATTTATAATAACAGAAAAAAACAAATGACTATCTGTCCCTATTTTCCAATGACTGAAGTCTGGAATTTAAATAGGAACCAAATTATAAGATGTTTCTTGCTTCTGTATGCTCTAGAGATTCTCAACCCTGGTTGCCCAACAGACTCGTTAAAGGAATGATGTAGTTTCTTCATAAACGAAGGAGAGTTAAGATTTTTAGGTTTGTAGATTTAAAAAAATCTTTATTTGCATAAGAGTATTTCTGAATTGATTTATTTTCTCTCTTTTTCAAATGATACTCTTACCATCATCTTGTCTTGTGAGTCTCAGTCCTGGCTGTGCAAAAGAGCTGCCTGGGAGTCTTATTATTTTCACTCTCGTTTCAATGTCAGTGTCAGCCTGAAGATTCTGATTTAATTGCTTAAGATAAAGATTCTGATTTAATTGATTAAGATAAAGCTGAGCAATTTGTTAAAAACTCCCTAAGTGGCTCTCATGTGTGAATCATTGCTCTGTTCCATAATCTAACAGCTGAATACTCTGCTTATTTCTCTGCTCATTCTGCTTGTCTTTCCCATTAATATTTCAGATTGAGAGTTCATTTCCCCTCTCTATTGTTCAGCAATTCATTTCCTAGTTCCTAAGAACATTAGAAGCCGGGGATATCACTATCCAGCTTAGAGCAAGTGGAACACACAGGCATCTCTCAGAGGCTGAGAGATGCTCAAAGAAAGCTCCAAGGAATCTGGGATTAATTAATCTTATTTCCTGATCTGGTCCTAGAATCTTAGAGGTTTAGTGATTGGAGGGACCCAGCTATCAGGTTGCTGGACTCTCTCATTTTTCAGGTGATGATGTAGGCATCAAAGAGCTAGTGATGGCAGAGCCCGGATGAGAACCAAGGTCATGGGGCAACCAGGCTCACTCAGGCTGAACTCCATCCTCATGCTGCCTCTGTTATAGGGGGGTAGATGTGAGTGTGTGTGTGTGTTAGTCTCTCAGTCATGTCCAACTCTCTGGACACGACCCATGGACTATAGCTGCCAGGCTCCTCTGTCCATGGAATTCTCCAGGCAAGAATACAAGAGTGGGTTGCCATTCCCTTCTCCAGGGGATCTTCCCGACCCGAGGAAGACCCTGCATTGCAGGTGGATTTTTTACTGTCTGAGCCACCAGGGGAACCCAAAGAGGGTAGATAAGTCCCTTTAAATAAGTAATAAGGCAGAGAAAATTCACGGTCTCTCCAAGCCAACACCTGTGAAGTTTCTCTGTGTGTTAAGTGCTCCAAAAAAAAAAAAAAAAAGTAGGAAAAAATACTGTCAAAATGACAACATTTCAAAGTACTACTTACTATGGCGAGATAGATCTTGTAAGTTTTGGTACTGCTAAGTTGTGTTCTTGCCTGGAGAATCCCAGAGACCGGGGAGCCTGGTGGGCTGCCGTCACTGGGGTCACACGGAGTTGGACACGACTGAAGCAACTTAGCAGCAGCAGCAGCAAGTTGCTAGCATTCAGCTATAAGTTAGATCATATTCTATGATCCAAACTTTAATATCAAAGAGTTCAAGCTGTTTGAATACTAAATATTATTATTTATTTCTTACTCTGTTGTTTCACTCATAGTGTTAGATATCAATGTAGTATATTCCACAAGTCTTGTAAATTAAACTATTTTAAAGTTAAGTTGCATTCTGGAGTGTATTATTAACATTCGATAGTTTGTAAAAACATCAAAATCATCAAAAGGAGTAGAGATGAAGACAAAGATCAAAATGTGTGTTTTTCAGAGTTATGTTTACTCACTCTAGGATTAGTTGTATAAGGAAACTTCTTTTGTTCAATTTCTCTGGCAGTTTTCATGTAAAAGTAAGATAAAATTGTTATCTCCAGTTGGTTTCTACCTGCAACTGATTTCTTTTTATTTTTTATTTTTTTTTTCATCTCAGGTGTACATGAGTTCCCAATCTTGAAACCCGCCCCCCACCTCCCACTCCACATCAACTCTCTGGATCATCCCCGTGCACCAGTCCCAAGCATCCTGTATCCTGTACCGAATATAGACCGACGATTCGTTAGTTTAGGTTATGTTCAGCACTAGTTATAAAAACTAAAAGTTTAAAATTTCTATAATGGTAGACTAATACTTATTTTATAAAATCAAAATTACGACTCATTTCCAAATTGGTGTTAGTAGATGATGCTAGAATTTAGAAATATAAGTTTTTATGTTTTGTTTTCTTTGGACCACTTAATTCATCATTAAGGGGAAAAAAAAATCTCTTTTTCTAACTTGATGGCAGTTTTGCTTTCTGTAATTATGCCTTTCTCAGACTTTTAGAGATACAAATAAATCAACTTGAATTTTCTTGATTGCTAACAGAATAAGTCTGGTGTTAATAATCTTTTAGGTCATGACATACAACTTTATATAAAGAAATAGTACACTTAAATTTCCCCAAGGGTATAATGTATGGATAGTATACCTTTAAATATATATTATGTTTCAGATTGATTTATGCATGAAAGTAATAATATCTTAAGCTTTAATAGCAAATTTTTTTTTCTTATTATAAGGGCAAGATATATTTGCAATATATAGGGAAAAACCCAGAATATATAGATGATGAATTTTAAGCAGAATAAATATTATCTCATTACCTAAAAACAAGCAGTAAAAACGTCAATCAACAGAAACAGGAACTGCTGAGAACATTTCTTTCAATGCCTCCTTTCATTCACTTTCTCTCATGCCCTCCCATCTATTTTATGTATTTATAGTATTTTGAGCTTTTCTTTTACTTTAAAAAGACCATAAACTATCTGCACACATATGGACATCTCATTCTCTTTGACTGCTGTTTAACACTCCACAGGGTGATTGTTCATATCATTTATTTTATGAATGGACATGTGGGTTATTTCCAGTTATTTGCTATGATAAACCCTGTTGCAAAGAACAGAATTCTATGTACCTCTGAATCCACCTGTCTGTTTCCTTAAGGTATTTCCTAGATGTGGACTTGTACATGAAAGGATGTGCACATTTCCAGTTTGAGGGCAGTTTTAGGTTTCAGAGAAAGTTTCTACTTGTCGGGAGGGCGCTGGAGCGCCACTCCCACTCCTCTTTACCTGGCCACGCTGGGCAGTTGTTGTTTAGTCACTAAGTTGTGTCTGACTCTTTTGGGACCCGATGGCCTGTAACATGCCAGGCTCCTCTGTCCATGGGATTCCCCAGGCAAGAATACTGACAGGCGTGGGTTGCCATTTCCTTCTCCAGAGGATCTTCCTGACCTAGGAATCGAACCCAAGTCTCCTGCATTGGCAGGCAGGTGTTTTTTTTTTTTTAACCACTGAGCCACCAGGGCAGTGCTTTCTTTTTAAATTCAGTGAGGAAAATTGTCTCATTTTAATTTGAATAAATTTGATTATTGTGGCAACTGAGCATCTTTTACAACTGTTTGGAATCCTTCTTCTGAGATTAACCTACTTGTATTTTCCCCATCCTTCTANTTTTTTTTTTTTTTTTTTAACCACTGAGCCACCAGGGCAGTGCTTTCTTTTTAAATTCAGTGAGGAAAATTGTCTCATTTTAATTTGAATAAATTTGATTATTGTGGCAACTGAGCATCTTTTACAACTGTTTGGAATCCTTCTTCTGAGATTAACCTACTTGTATTTTCCCCATCCTTCTACTGTATATTCTTTGCATCATCATTTCGAGCCAGTGCTTTAGATCATAGATTTTAAGACTCTGGTCCCTGCTTACCTCCTCAGCATCCTCTATAATCTTATCAAGTCCCTGATATTGTTTAAACTTAATTCTTGTTTATATTAACATTTTTTTACTTGTAGGCATTTTCTCTGGTTATTGCTCAGACTAATGCCCATTTTTAAACTGCTATCTGTCCTCCTAGGTGCTCAGACTTAATTGTGTGATTATAGCCATCTCCTGTATAATAAACAGAGTACCAAATCTGCAATGGCAAACCAGCAATCTATGGGCCAGATCCAGACCACTAATGTATTTATTTTGGCTCATGGAGTGGCTTTATTTTTTTTTTTTTAATATTTTGCTTCTGCATTTTAATTTGGGTTGGTTTTCAACATTATAAAATTTGTTTCCAGCATTTATAAAAATCCATAATAACACAGGTTACAATGATATAAATCACCCATTGAGAACCCAGATTCCTTTCCTCTCTTCATAAATTGTCATCACTGGTCCCATACTGCTGTATCCCGGAGCACCCCTGACCCCATGTTGCCCTGCGAATTCACAGCCAGCTTCACATTTCCTGTGGTCCAGCTGTGTCCACTGACCTTTGAGGAGGATCTCTGAATCCCAGAACTACTGCCTTATTGAGCCAGATGATTCTTGTTGGGAATTGGAAGGCTGTCCAGTGAATGTTAAGATGGTTAGACGCCTCTCTGACTTTTACATACTGGATGCCTGTGGTCTACCCTCTACCACCCAGCCATGATAACCAGGAAGCCTCTAGCTGTGGCTAACCTCCCCTGGAGAGGAGAGGGGAGGGGGCCAAAAACAGTCCCTCTGTGAGGACCACTGCCTTAGAGCTTGGGACCTCTGATCTAGATCGGGTGAAACCTGCAGAAGGTTTGTGCTTAGCGAGCATTTGTGCTGAGCGCCCTGTGCGGGCTCCTATGGAAACGGTCCCTCCTATGTTTTTTTAGTGTGGAGGGGGGCTACAGAAACCTGCCGAGTGAGCCCAGATTTAGGACCTGTGAGTAGATGGAGATGGAACTGCTGATGGACTCTCCTTCAGAATATGTGTCCGTCAAGAGCAAGCAACTGTTGGGTGTCGTGGCCCCCTTCCCTTCCACTAATGAGGTGCTTGACTGTGGGATTCTCTAAGCAGCAAAAGCCTCCATTTCTGTCGGCTGGCCAACCACAAGAACAAAGCAGGAATCCTCGTTGTTAAAGGTATGATAAAGCTTGGCCCTAGCAGAGTTCACAGGATCCTGTTCTTTGATGTAGTGCCTTCTCACAGTATCTCCAGAGTGTATTTTTCCTTCCAGCAACAGTTATCAGTGGGAGGTAGAAAGGACATTTCCAGAGAGAGAGCGCTCACTGAGGTCTTGCCCCTAGGCGGAGCCAAGTTTCTTCCTTTACTTGTTTGTTGTTTTTTACTTTAGAGGATGGGAAGGAGCTGGTGTTGGGAGCACTGTCATTTTCCCCTTAGACTTTCTACCCACTGACTTAGTCCCTGCCTTTGCATCTGGTACCTGGTAATCCAAGACTGTACATCTTCCTGGAACTGGTTGACGATGTTCCTTCTCCTATAAGTAAGTCACTAATATAATTTTACAGGGTGATGATGTTTACCATGAAAATAAAAGTGGCAGGTGGGGAAGTACAGAAACTGAGCAAGGAGGCGATTTCAGATCAGGCAATCAGAAGGTCCTCAGAGGGGTTGGCTTTTGAGCAGAGGTCTGAGTAATATACAGTAGCAAGCAAGCTATGCAGAGTTCAGGAGGAAGCTTATCTAAGGCTGAAACAGCTTGAGGCTTGGCGGGTCACAGCAAAAACAAATCCACCAGTGTTCAGGCAAGGATGAGATGAGAGAAGTCACACAAATTCTTGAGAAAAAGAAAGCTTGAATTTTTTTTTTTTTTTTGCCTAAATATCATAAGTAGCCATTAGAGATGTTTAAGAAGAAGAATCTGGCATGTTCTTTTCCAAAGCTCTCGCTGGTGGCTGTGGGGAGAGGGGCAGAGTGGGAGCAATGAGACCAGATGGGGAATAGCTTCAGTCATGTGGGGCGGGGCGGTGAGGGGAGTGCTGATAACATGGTGTGTGAAGGGCAGCAGAAACAAGGAGCAGTGAACAGATTTGGGGTGTTTGGAATTAGATCCTGTTGCCAGATTGACTGTGGGAGCAGAACAAGAGAGAAGAATTAATGATAACTTCTTGGTTTCGGATTTAAACGACTGGGTGGATGATGGAATGTTCACTAAGATGATGGTGAGGATAAGTCCGGGAGTTCACTTGGGGAGGGAGGAAATCAGTAGCTCTGGAAGGCTGGGGTTTCTGGTGGTGAGATCAGTGACTTTGGAAGGTTTGGACTCGTGGATGTGACTGCACTAACCAAGCATGGAGGATGGTGGGAATAGTCCTGATCGGGGGGAGACAGTCAGCCCTAAGCGTAGCCTCCTCTTCTTGACTGGTGTCTCAGGGACTCTTTTTAATCAAGTGTGGTCAGCACCATCAGTGACCTGAGAGCTTGTTAGAAATGCAGAACCAGATAAATACCAAGGATCCGCTGTATACCGAAGGGAACTGTATTCAATATCTTGTAATACCTATAATGGAAAAGATGTATTCTTTTCCAGATATATGTGTATAACATATATATAACCGAATCACTTTACTATATACCTGAAACTAACAACATTGTATATACATCAACTGTATTTCAATTAAAAAAAAGGCAGAACCAAGAACCTCACCAGAGTCTTCTTAATCAGAATCTGCCTTTTAACAGGATCTCCACGAGGCTATGTACATTAGAATGTGACTGTTGAAGGTGTAACTGAATCTAACTATGAGGAAACATAAAACAAAACCAAACTGAGAGAGGCTAAAGAATTTTGTACTCTTCAGAAATGTCAAGGTCATGAAGATCCAAGGAGGGCTGCCGAACTGTTCCTGATCAAAGAAAATTAAAGAGATGTGATAATTAAGTGCAGCACATGACTCCTGATTGAAGTTGGATTCTCCTGGTCCAAAAGATGTTCATGGGACATGGGGCCAAACTTGATGTGGGATCTTTGGGTGAAAGATATATGGGAGTCTCGTACTGCGTAGACACCTTTTTCACATATGTTTGAAGGTTTTGTTTTCTGGGTTTCTTTGTTTTAAGTTTTGACTCATATGGGCTGTTTGTATGCAGTGCTGAGAAAGATGTGATGGAGCTCAGAGAGGATCTCTGGAGGTCTCACTTCCACTCAAGGGCACCCCCTCAAATATGCAGCCAGTGGTCAGCAAAGCCACACCAGGTGCGGAACGCACCGTGCAGACCCCTTACATTTTATTTGAAGTGGTGTTGCAGGCAGAAAGGGGAGGTTTGCAGCAAGTGTCAAAGAAGTAGAAAGAGGAGAAATTTGAGTAGATGAGGGGGTCACTATGGCTTTCATTTCCAAAAAGGCTCTACGAGAAAACGCCATAGAAGTATTTTTAGTGTCTGATCGCTCTTCCTTCTGGTTCATTTTTCCCCATCAGTGTTTCACGGTTACACTCTCCATTTGCCTTTTTCTCCACATGTAGAAATTTATGTCTTTCTATTCAAAATTGTTGGGGGTAGTATCCCAGGTATAGATTCAAAGCACAAAACAATTTTTTCAACCTTAGATGCTAATAATTTCCTCCCTGTTCTTGGAGAATCCATGAGTAGGTTTGTCTTTATGCCAGTGTGGTTGAAGACATCCCTCTCTAAAAAGATGACAATCCAGGAGTGATGACTTGAAAATCCTAGCTTGGGTTTGTGACTTTAGAGATCTGTGCTATCATGCCCTGAAAACAAGGGGCATATAATATATTTAAAATATTAATAAAATTGAGGGCAATCTCAAGGCTGACTCACTATTCACTAAATGGGTACCTTACCTTGTTGTTTGAAACATCAGTTTCTAAAGATCACTTTCAAAAGACTGGGTTTCATGTTGAGCAATAAGAATGTTTCAGAGAAGCAATTTTTTTTTTTCACTCCATTGAAAAATATAATGGAGGTCCCCAAATGCATGGATTGGATAAGCAAATACTCCTCCATCAAAAGCATGCATCTCTTTCTTGGAAGCTGAGACAAAGCGGTCCCATATAAGTTGTGGGCTTATTTGTTTTTGTGGCTCTGTGATGGAGCATCTGATTTAGCTGCTCCTTCAGGATAAAAGTGAATGATGTATTCAGTCCACTGAGTTTGCTTGTGAGCTGTGGGATTTCCTTAGAGATATCAAACACTTTGCTGCTGCTTCCTTATTTGTTTCTGATGCCCACATCCTGTGCTCAGTGGAGAGCACAATTTTTGAGATAATGTTGACAGCCAGTACAGATAAGCAGTGGACTCAGCCTTAGGTCAAGGACTGTGAATCGTTTTGGTATCTGAGTCATCTGCTTAACTCAGAACCCGTCTCTTTTTAAAGAGATGAAGCCTGTTGTGACACGGAGACTATTGTGTATTACCTGGTAGGGGGCATATAAGACTTTGATTAGAGGAGCATCTTTCTTTTTATCTCCTTGTTTAGCTAGTCACTTTGATTTCAAGTGTACACAAGCACTGAGGATCCAAATAACAAAGGAAACAATTCAGTCTACCCAACACTCTTGGACACTGTTGCTTCTCATTCATATTTTTAAGAACTTAAATGTATGCCTAACTCAAAGTTATTATTACAAGATTTATCACAGTGAAAATTGTCATCATAATTCTCTAGTTCAGACTCTGTCTTCTCTTAGGTCTGTTAGGTGTTTTAAAAAAAAAATTAAGCATACCTTCTTTTCGTCTGTCACTTGACATGTTTCTCGCTTACAAGGTAAGCTACCCATGGAGAAGGTGTTAGGAATAAGACTGCATTTAAAAGCTTCGCTGGTGGTCTAGTGGTTAAGAATCTACCTGCCCAGGCAGGGAACACGGGTTTGATCCCTGCTCTGGAAGGATTCCCCATGCCAAAGAGCAACTAAGCCCACGAGCTGCAACTACTGACCCCATGCACCACAACTACTGAAGCCCGCGGGCCCTAGAACCCGGCTCCAGAACAAGGAAGCCTCCGCAAAAAGAAGCCTGCACATCACAGGCAGAGCACACCCACTGCTTGGCATAACTGGAGCAAGTCCCTGTGCAGCGAAGAAGACCCAGGGCGGCCAAAAAGAAATGTAAAAGGGAGAAAAACCCAAACAACATAGTATTCATCTGCACGTATCTACAGAAAAAGAAACACATTTCTAAGACTCCTGTCAAAGAGGGGAAAAGTTACCAGAGGCTGCAACAGTGGCAGATGGGGCATGCTCCAGGGGGCGCTAGTGATGACGAACCCACCTGCCAATTCAGGAGACGTAAGAGACGCGGGTTCGAACCCTGGGTCAGGAAGATCCCTTGGAAAAGGAAATGGCAACTCACTTCAGTATTCTTGCCTGGAGAATCCCATGGACAGAGGAGTGTGGTGGGCTACATCTATAGCGTCACAAAGAGTCGGACACGACTGGAGCGATTTAGCACACACGAGGCAGTCTCTGCTTAGTCTGTGTATTTTGAAAAATATTTAAAATTTGTTCACCTAAATGATTCTGAAATTGGTATAAAGAGTCCCTGGCCTGCCCCTATTTGTAGGAAATTAATGTTTGTCTGAAATAAAGGCATTAGACATATTATTTAAGAATCTGTGGCTTTTTTTTTTTTTTCTTTTTTGATGGAAAGGAAAGTTTGCTTTATTTCAGATGCCAGCAACTGGGGGGAGAGTGGTGGACATCTGTCCAAAGGCTGACTCCCTCCGCCACCAACAAGCAAGGGGTGAGAGCATGTGTAGACAGAGTTGGGGGTGATGGTGGTTACATGAAGAAATGGCATAGTCATCTCTAACAGTCATCTTGAACTGGTCATCAGTGAACTTATGGCTTTTTAATCACTGATTCATATGACTTCTAATACTAAGACAAAGTAGCTGCCCATTGGAATTCTTCCCATAAAAGGCACATGACATTCCAATAGCCGAATCTGTTTGCTTCATTTTGGACACCCTTGCCTGTTAGCCACTGTGAAGCAAATATGAGTTTTCCTTGAATCTGAGGGGGGCAATTGACAGCTAATGCTGACTTGTGACTTTTCTTTGGGTTGATTAGTTGAAGCTGTTGTCTCTCATGGATCTCATAGAAAATTTCAAGTTCCATTTTTGCAGTCTTTGTATCAAGAGATAATATCCATTTTAATACTTTTTTGCAGGCCTCTGCTTCTCAATTAGGAGCTAGTCAGTTTCCTTCTAGTTATTAACTCTAGGGAAAACAAGAAGTCACCAGGATTGATTCTGCAATCAATGAATCAATGATGGTTGATTGCGGTAAATCCAGTCTTCATCAGTTACTCAAAGCCACACTAATTAAACCTATTATTTAAAAAAAAAAATACAAAAACCAAAAAGCAAAAACCTTAGCCTACTCATTTTGCCCTCTCTTTGGTGAATTTGTATAATATCCCACTCTATTTGAACACCAAACTTCAAGTTCATGAAGATATAACTGGTTCCCTACTTTCCTTCAATACCTCAGTGTCGTTTTTTTTTTTTTTTTTTTTGCTTCGCTGCACAGATTATGGGATCTTAGTTCCCCAAATAGGGATTGAACTCAGGTCCTCAGCAGTGAAAGCATGGAGTCCTAACCACTGGTCCTCCAGGGACCCTTGAGTGTCCTTTAAGTGTCCCTTAATTCTTCAGCACTCAGACTTCTTTATGGTCCAGCTCTCACATCCATACCTGTGGTTTAGTTGCTAAGTCATGTCTGACTCTTGTGACCCCAAGGACTGTAGCCAGCCAGGCTCCTCTGTCTATAGGATTTTCCAGGCAAGTGTACTGGAGTGGGTTGCCATTTCCTTCTCCAGGGAATCTTCTGGGCCCAGGAGTCGAACTCTTGGGTTCTCGGGTCTCCTGCATTGAAGGTGGACTCCCACATTGCCAGTGGATTCTTTACTGACTGAGCTACATAACTGACTACTGGAAAAACTATAGCTTTGACTGTACTATGCTGCTGCTAAGTCGCTTCAGTTGTGTCCGACTCTGTGTGACCCCATAGACGGCAGCCCACCTGGCTCCCCCATCCCTAGGATTCCCCCGGCAAGAACACTGGAGTGGGTTGCCATTTCCTTCTCCAATGCATGAAAGTGAAAAGTGAAAGTGAAGTCACTGAGTCGTGTCCAACTCTCAGTGACCCCATGGACTGCAGCCTACCAGGCTCCTCCGTCCATGGGAGTTTCTAGGCAAGAGTACTGGAGTGGGGTGCCATTGCCTTCTCCAGACTGTACTATAATTGACCTTAATATGTAATCCTTCTCATGTTAGAATCTCTTGATCTCAGGGACTTTACCTTCTGGCAGGGGAGAAAACACAAATAAATTTGAAACAATCCAGGTATCCTATGATCAGTCCATTCAACATAGAGTTTGTTATCATCAGTAGTTTTTAGAGAAAACTATTTGAGATGGCAGGACTTTCATGCTGTAGGAATACACGAAGGATTTGAACTGGTCCAGGTGGTGGGCTTGGTATCCAGAGGGGAAAGAAACCTGAACAAAGATAGTGAAGTGGAAAGGGATTTGCTCTGACACACTTTGAGGAAACTGATTTCATTTATGCGAGAAATTCACATTAGAAACTACTAGATAGGAAACATCAGGTAATGAAAGTGAGGCCAAAGTATATATTTAATGCTGTAAGACTGAAACCAAATTTTGAGACATGGTAGGGCATGATTTTAAAAACCCACACTTACCCATTAAGCTAACTGAAAGAAACTGCACTCAAAGACGATTGAACATATGATTCCATTTATTTGAAATTCTTGAAAAGGCAAAACTATAGGGACAAAAATCATATCAGTAATTGCTGAGAGGTTGGGTTCAGGGAGCATGGAGGATTTTTTTGGAGATGATGGAACTGTTCTGTATCTGATACAGGTGGTGACTAAATGACATTTACCAAAGTTTCGAGAATTACACACCAAGGATGATGAATCTACTGTCTCAATATTATTATACTCTTAAAAACAGAAAAAAAAAAAACCTTAACAAATATGGATTGAAAATGATAATGAATGTGTTGACAGGAACAAACAGAATGAAGAATTGTTAAAATTTAACGACGCTATGGTGATCAAAAGCTTTGAAATTTTGAAACCTATGAAAGAAGATGGGCTTTCCTAGTGGCTAAGGTAGAAAAGAATCTGCCTGCAATGCAGGACAACCGGGTTCGATCCCTGGGTCAGAAAGATCCCCTACAGACGGGAATGGCTACCCACTCCAGTATTTTTTGCCTGGAGCATGGACAGAGGAGCCTGGTGGGCTACAGTTCCTGGTGTCGCAAAAAAGTTGGTCACCACTGAGTGACTAAGCACACACACACACGATAGAAGATAGCAAACATGGAATATCCAACCAGTCCATCCTAAAGGAGATCAGTCCTGGGTATTCATTGGAAGGACTGATGTTGAAGCTGAAGCCTCAGTACTTTGGCCACCTGATGCGAAGAGCTGACTCATTTGGAAAGACCCTGATGCTGGGAAAGATTGAAGGTGGGAGGAAAAGGGGACAACAGAGGATGAGATGGTTGGATGGCATCACCAACTCAATGGACATGGGTTTGGGTGGACTCTGGGAGTTGGTGATGGACAGGCAGGCCTGGCATGGTGCAGTTCATGGGGTTGCAAAGAGTCAGACATGACTGAACGACTGAACTGAACTGAACTGAGGACTATATATATAAATATATATTTTTTATAACATCTTTTGGGTGTATAATGTCATAGCTGGACTAACTTTCAGGATGTTTGTTAGCTGCTATCAAGCTGGAATGGTTACATGGGAGGAAATATCAGTCTCTAAGTGCTTTGCTGGTGGCTCAAAAGGTAAAGAATCTGCCTGCAATGCAGGAGACCCAAGTTTGATCCCTGGGTTGGGAAGATCTCCTGAAGAAGGGAATGGCAACCCACTTCAGTATTCTTGCCTGGAGAGTCCCGTGGACAGAGGATTCTGTCCTGGTGGGCTATCATCCACCGGGTCACAGAGAGTTGGACACAACTGAGAGACGAACACTTTCAACACCGTTTTTAAACTGTTAAAGACTAGGAAAAGAATTAACATCCAAAAAACTAAAGAATCACATCAATATTGACCAGCTCAATGTCAGAAATAAACATCCTAAACCTCTTACAACCAAACATGAGTAGGTTTGAGCCGTTAAGTATGGTAAGCTTATTCTGAAATGCTGAACCATTTTCTGAGGTTTATTTAAATTAACTGGCTTTTAGTTTTCATTTAACTGTTCTTGTCCTGCTTTGAGACATAGCCCATTATGTGTGATGTCAGTATTCAAAACAAAGAAAGGTTCTAAATGTTAATGGGCACTGGCTTTGAGGATAATTCTTTGTTTTGAGGGTTGAACTTATCATGCAGGAGTGGGCAGAGAAGAGAAGGGTTAGGCAGGCTTTGTAACAGTCCTTATCTTTGTTATCCTAAAAATACAACCTCTTCAGGAACCTGGGGCTTTGCAGGGGTGACCACAATAGCTTGACCACCACTAACCCTCAACTTTTGACAGAACCAGCTAATTTCTTAACTATGTCAGTAGGCATGTCATTTGACAGCCAGCTATGGAAACAAGCTCATCTTATTCCTGGTGAATGTGTGTCAGTGATGATACCTTGTGAGATTCAAGTACCACCTGCAAGGTCTTGTTAGTAGTGTAATAGTTTTGTTCTTGAACATTCAGTAGGGAACAAGCCCCATTTTTGCAAGGTCTTGTCAGTTTTGATCTTGAATACTCAGTAGGGAACAGACCAAGTTCACCAAAGTCCTTCATCTACATTTGCACTCACAGATGAGTTCTGAAAATGGGATAAGTCCGTGCTGGCAAGACACATGCTGTGAAAACCACTCATGTCTGAACTAGGGGGATAAGGCGCTCAGAAATAAATGAGACTGTAAAGTTTGCCTATTATTACATCAGCTCAAAGGATATCTCTCTCTGAACATAGACATACATGGTCCTAGGCTTGGTCTTTTCGGTCTTTCTCTTGTCCCCAGTCCCTTTCAAAATGGAAGTGAATTTTGCAGTATCTGCATGTTAAATGTTGATAAAAGCTAGTAAAAAGCCAGAGGAGTCTCGATTACAATTGAAGCAAGGACAAATAAAGTTGGTTACATATTATGCCGTGATGAATACTTAACATTTGTTCATCGTTTACAACTTATGGTGCCATATATTCTTTGTACTCATCTGGATAAGATCAGTAACGCTGTGGTAACAAATAGCCCCCATCTCGGAGCAGTTATTTCTTATTCGCTTGTGGCCTACAAGATCCTTCCGTGCAGCTCTCCTCTGTGAATTGACGCAGCATCCCAGCTACCTTTCTTATCATTTTGTAGTGTACATTCATGCCTATTCATGTATAGATAATCATATTTGGATTATACTGATTTTGAAAAAGCTTAAAAAATTAGGTTTTTCTATTAATTAAGAATCTAACCATAATTTTGTTTTTCTCCATCTTTTCAACATTTGTCTGAGTTGTTTGAAAAATACTGATCTGAAAACATTATTGAAAATATACGACATGAGAACAAGTAAGCATCTTGTATAAAATAAAGTATAAAATAGAAGAGCCAGTACTTACAAGGCACCCACACTGGGGGAGACAGAGCAGGAAGGGAAGGAGCTAAATGGAAAGATGACGGTGTCTCCTTTCAGTTCAGTTCAGTCTCTCAGTCGTGTCTGTCTCTTTGCAACCCCAGGCCTCCCTGTCCATCACCAACTCCCAGAGTTTACTCAAACTCATGTCCATGGAGTCGGTGATGCCATCCAACCATCTCATCCTCTGTCGTCCCCTTCTCCTCCTGCCCTCAATCTTTTCCAGCATCAGGATCTTTTCAAATGAGTCAGCTCTTCGCATCAGGTGGCCAAAGTATTGGAGCTTCAGCTTCGACACCAGTCCTTCCAATTCAGGACTAATTTCCTTTAGGGTGGACTGTTGGGTCTCCTCGCAGTCCAAGGGACCCTGAAGAGTCTTCTCTAACACCACAGTTCAAAAGCATCAATTCTTTGGCGCTCAGCTTTCTTTATAGTCCAACTCTCACATCCATACACGACTACTGGAAAAACCATAGCCTTGACTAGATGGACCTTTGTTGGCAAAGGTGTCTCCTTTAAGGGGTTGCTATTTTAAAAGCCTAGTTTTGTCTTTATGTTGCTTTTTTCAGACAGCTTTATTGATGTTTCATTGACATAAAATAAACTGTACATAATTAAATTTACAATTTGATACATTTGGTACATGAATATAGGGACTCACGAATGGATCCACCATTTGTAATCCATTCCCTATTCACTTTCAGTAAGATTAAACTTTCAGATTCCATTGTAAGGCCTCTCACTTATTAGGCTCCCAATAAATCTAGTTGAAGAAAACTTAATTCTAGGAAATATTGTGCTTTCTCTTTTTTATATATATTTATCACAAATATCTATCAAAGTATTTTCAGGGATGCAACTCTATGAAGTGGTCATTGTTATTCTTTTTATATAAAAGGGGAACAAGGGAGTAGAGAGATTATGCAATTTCTTTGAATTAATGTAATTTTGAAATTCAAACTAGGGGTCTCACAAAATTTGTAGGTACTCACTAGACTAACTAAATCATTATCTTAAAAAGCCAGCAGAAGTTTGTGAGCTCCTTGAACCGCTGCAGTTGTAAACTATAATAAACTTTAAGACCAAGAATCATGGCTTTCACTAAATCTTACTGTTCAGTAATCTTTGTATCCCCAGCACTAGTCCATTGTTCTCATGTACTTAGTGCTCAGTGATGGTGACCGGAAACTAGTGCGTTTCCTATGGAAAAGTGAATAATTATTAGAATCTACATTGTTTTATTAGGCTCCCCTGGTGACTCAGGCAGTAATGAATTGGCCCGCAATGCAGGAAGCCTAGGTTCTATGCCTGGGGCAGGAGGAGCCCATGGAGGGCAACCCACTCCAGTATTCTTGCCTGGGAAATCCCATGGACAGAGGCACCTGGAGAGCTACAGTCCATGGCGTTGCAAAGAGTCAAACATGACTGAGTAACACTTTTGAGACTTTATTACTTTTCAGCTAGCCTTCCTGTGCTTTGCTGACCCCGAGAGGAGGTTCTACATAGTTCACTCAATCCCCTTGTGTCAGCTTGACTCAGCGTTGCCTCCGATGAATCTGTCACCCTCCTCTGTGTTTCCCCAGTACCCCCATGCAGGGACTTGGTGAGTTTCCACACTCTGCTAAGGCAGGTAGCACACTTCTGCTTACTGCTGTCAAAATAGCTGTTGCTTCTTTCTCTTGCTCTTGTCCTTGTGGATTCATACCTTTCTAATTCCTTCATTGCCATCTTTTGGAGTCTAGGGATTGAGAAAAGATAAACATGTATTCAACAGGACTTTGGGATCTAGAAAACATTTATGTCAATGGTTGACAAACAGAAATGAACTGAGGACAGAAGTTTCTAAGTTCAGTTTTTGTCATGTGGTTGTTCAGCTGCCCAGTCATGTCTGACTCTTTGCGACCCCGCGGACTGCAGCATGCCAGGCCTCCCTGTCCCTCACCATCTCCTGGAGTTTGCCCAAGTTCATGTCCATTGCATCAGTGATGCCATCCAGCCATCTCAACCTCTGATGCCACTTTCTCCTTCTCCTTTCTTTGTCACACACAATGGCATTTCCTTATATCTAGAATGATGAATTAAACTAGATGAAGACTTACAGATGTTTTGGGAAGAATGCATCTAGAAAATGTAAAAAAAAGGAGTCTATGAGCAGGAAACTTTATTACCTAGGACAAGACAGGCTCCGTAGGATGGAAGGGCTTTATTATTGCAGACACTTTCATGTGCTTGTGCTCACTGTGAATTTGAGGAGGCAGTAGCAGACGCAGTGTTTCCCAAAGTGGTTTGCCTAAGGAAGCCTTCTTACACTTGCACACAATTAGTACTGCTCATATATAGTTTCTTGGAAGAGAGCTTGGAAAATTCTGACCTAGATGATTGCTTTCAAATTTTGAGTTTCTGTGTCTCCAAATTAAGTAACAAGGACATTTTTGAGAATTACATAGGTCAATAACTTCCCTAATTCTAATGGTGTAAGGATAAAATGAAGAAGGATTTAGTATTAGGAAAAAATACACACATGTGTGTACATATACATGTAGATACACATATAACTTTGTTGTTGTTGTTCAGTTACTAAGTCATATCAAACTCTTTGTGACACTATGGACTACAACACCAGGCTTCCCTGTCCTTCATTATCTCCCAGAGTTTGCTCAGACTCATGTCCATTTAGACAGGGGATGGACATCCAACCATGTCATCCGCTGTTGCCCTCTTTTCCTCCTGCCCTCAATCTTTCCCAGCATCAGGGTCTTTTCCAATGAGTTGGTTCTTCGCATCAGGTGGCCAAAGTATTGGAGCTTCAGCTTCAGCATCAGTCCTTCCAATGAATAATCAGGGTTGATTTCCTTTAGAATTGACTGGTTTGATCTCCTTGCAATCCAAGAGACTCTCTAGAGTCTTCTCCAGCACCACAATTCAAAAGCATCAATTCTTTGATGCTCAACCTTCTTCATGATTCAACTCTCACATCCATACACGACCACTGGAAAAACCATAGCTTTGACTGGATGGACCTTTGTTGGCAAAGTGATGTCTCTGCTCTTTAATATGCTGTCAAGGTTTGTCACAGCTTTCCTTCCAAGGAGCAAGCGTCTTTTAATTTCATGGCTGCAATCACTATCTGCAGTGATTTTGGAGCCCATGAAAATTAAGTCTGTCACTGTTTCCACTCCCCCGCCTCACCTTTTTATTTTTGCCATGAAGTAATGGGAATGGATGCCATGATCTTAGTTTTTTGAATGTTGAGTTTTAAGCCAGCTTTTTCACTCTCATCTTCTACTCTCATCAAGAGGCTCTTTAGTTCCCCTTTGCTTTCTGCCATTAGAGTGGTGTCATCTGCATATCTGAGGTTGTTGGTATTTCTCCTGGCAATCTTGGTTCCAGCTTATGCTTCATCCAGCCCGGCATTTCGCGTGATTTCCTCTGCATATAAGTTAAATAAGCAGTATGATAATATATAGTTTGTATGTATATAAATGTATACCTACATACAATATGAATATACAAAATAGTGGCAAATAAAACTATTAACAAGATTTTTTTAACCATTTCTTGATGAAAATGGGGACTAGAACAAGTGAAGAAGCATAGCTCCTCTGTCATTCTCTGCAATCATGGTCTTAATTGGCATAATTCGGAGAGGAAACCTGATGTCATGGCCTAGAAATATAGTCACACCCTTTTCTCATGCTGGTCTCAGTTGTGGCCTTTTTCTCTGGGACTCTGTGGTCCTTGTCTTTCACTGTGGGAAAGAATGGCTCAGGCTTTGAAAAGGTTTTCTTTACTCCTTTCTCCAAGCCATCTAATTATTGAAAAAAAATGTTAGGAGTTTCTTGTCTCTTCTGTTGTCTATTTGAAATTGAGATAAGAGGAACATTTTTAAATGTAGTATGTCTTTTTATATCATGTTACAACTTTTCTGTGCTTTATTTTATAATTAAATCACCATAAGGGATGGATATTATAATGTTAATTTATCTTAAATCAATTTTTGGAAGGGAGGGGGAGAGCTATCTATATTTGATTATCTCCAGTGTGTAAAAAAAAGAAATGGAGCAGAAGAGTCGGGTAACTTATCTGTTTAAACACAATTGGTAATTAGCTGGGTCAGAAATGGAACTTGTCAGACAGTTGAGCTCCTTCATTTCCAAGCACAGCGGCCCACGTAGTGTCATCTCTGAATCTATTTAGCTAACTATAAATGTAGATATGCATATCTCTCTATATATTGCATATTTTACCCACTCCAGTGTTCTTGCCTGGAGGATCCCAGGGACGGTGGGGCCTGGTGGGCTGCTGTCTATAGGGTCACACAGAGTTGGACATGACTGAAGCGACTTAGCAGCAGCATTGCATATTTTAGCTGAAATTGACTTCTACCATGTATATTGTTTTCAGTTGCTTGGTTCATATGCATTGTGAGTCTCTTTTCATCTAATTATACATTCTCTTATAATAACATTGTACTGGATTCAGTCTTTCATGAAATAAATAAGCAAGAAATTATTATTATTTGTTAGGAACAACAAAGTTTCTTTGTAAAGGGTCAGATAGTAAATATTTTAGGCCCATGGCTTATTTGGCAACTACTTTATAGCAGCGGCTAATCAACTCTGGTAGTGTACTGGGAAAGCAGTTACAGACCAAAATTTATGATCCAGATTTATTTACTGTAACTAATCTTTTTAAAAAAAAAAACAAAAACCTGTATATGAACATTAAGGAGCCTCTGTATATGTATAAAGGTCAACTAATATTTGAAAAGACAGTCAAAATACGCAATAAAGAAAAGACAGTTTTTTCAATAAATGGCGCTGGGAAAATTGGATATTCACATGCAAAAGAATGAAATTGTACTTTTTCTTTTTACTACTTATTGAAATTTACTCCGAATGGATTAAAAACTTAAAAAAGGAGACTTGAAACCATAAAATGCCTAGAAAAAACAAACAGAAAGGGTTCTTTAACATTGGCCTTCGCAGTGATTCTATGGATATGCCATCCAAAGCACACGCAGCGAGAGTGAAGTAATCCGGTAGGACTACATCAGACTAAGTAAAAAGTGAGCCGCAAGGCGAGAAGACAACCTATAGGGCGGGAGAAAATATTTGCAAACCACATATCTGATAAGGAATTAACATCCAAATTATATAAGGAACTTTTACAAGCAGATAGCATGGATACCAAATAATTCAACTATACATGGGCAAAGGACCTGAATAGACATTCTTCCAAAGAAGATATTCAAATGGCCAACAGGTACGTGACAAAGTGCTCAACATCGCTAATCATCAGGGAGACGCAGATGAAAACCATGAGATATCATCTCATGCACACTGGAGTGGCCGTTATCAAAAGGCCAAGAGATGATAGGAGTTGGTGAGGAAGTGGAGAAAAGGGAAGCCTTGTGCCAGGTTGGTGAGAATGCAAACTGGTGCAGTCACTATGAAAAAGTTATACAGCTTCCTCAAGAAATTCCAAACAGGACTAACATGTGATCCAGCAATTCCACTTCTGAGCATCTAACCGAACGAAATGAAATCACTCCGTTGATGAGATATCTGCACCCCATGTTCACTGCAGCATTATTTACAATAGCCAAGACACGGAAGCTATCTATGTATCCACTGACGCAAGAATGGATAAAGAAATGTGAGACACACACAACAGAATATTATTCAGCCATAAGAGAAGGAAATTCCACCATCTGCAGCAACATGGATGAAACTTGAGGACATTGTGCTTAGTGAAACAGGACCGAAATAAAAAGACACGTATGATCTCACTTATGTGAGATCTGAAAAAAAAACGTACTTGGGACTTCTCTGGTGGCTCAATGGTAAAGAATCTGCTTGCCAGTGCAGGAGACATGGGTTCAGTCCCTGATCTGGGACGATCCCACATGCCACGGAGCAAGCAAGCCTGCGCACCACAGCTGATGAGCCTGTGCTTGAGAGAGCAGGAGCCGCAACTGCTGAACCCACGTGTCCTTGAGCCCAAGCTCTGCAATGAGAGAAGCCACTGCAGTGGAGAGTCTGTACACAGCAACTGGAGAGTAACCCGTGCTCACCATAATGAGAGAAGCCCAAGGGCTGCAACCAGCACCCAGGCACAGCCAAAAATACAAGTAAATAAAGTTTAAAACCTTGATTCACAGACATGAGCGTAGGTTGGTAGTCTTCAGGGGCAAGAGTTGGAGGGTGAGGCATGAGAAAGGATACAAATTTCCAGGTATAAAATGAATCACTTCATGGGAAATAGACAGGGAAACAGTGGAAACAGTGTCAGACTTTATTTTTCTGGGCTCCAAAATCACTGCAGATGGTGACTGCAGCCATGAAATCAAAAGACGCTTACTCCTTGGAAGAAAAGTTATGACCAACCTAGATAGCATATTCAAAAGCAGAGATNTTTTCCTATTTGGAACCAGTCTGCTGTTCCATGTCCAGTTCTAACTGTTGCTTCCTGACTTGCATATAGACTGTGGATCACAATAAACTGTGAACCCCTCATGTGCCTATAAAACTGCTTAATTTCCTATTAATACCATCTTTCTACACTGATAGCTGTTTTAAGAAACCACCCTAAACCAACTCACTGTGGTATTTTATTATCAAAATGTTCTGGAAACCATAGCTTATTACAGAGTCAAGATCACTGGCTATTCAAGGGAACAGAGATCTTAGTTATATGAATGGGCAGGTGTCTCATAAGCAACAGGTTTGTTTTTATGGACATAATGGATGATATTGACTTTATGGTCTCTAACAAACGTTAGAAAAGATATTTTTCTGTGCTAGCCTAACTTCTGACTTCATCCATTCACATTCTCTTTTTCACTGTAATCTGATTTCAGTTTTCATTTGTTGTTAATTTAGCTTTTGAGATAATTTTACAGCTGGACAAAGTGCATGCAGAAATGTGTACAAATTGTACATGTGATCACAGAACAAATGCATCTTGTAACCAGCACACAAATGAAGAGCTGGAACATCCCTAGAATTTCTCTCCAGTCTCTTCTTAGCCACTGCCATCAACGCGACGAGACAACCACTATCTTGACGGCTAACTCTATAGATTAATTTTGCCTGCCTTCGAATGTATACATATTCAACATAAATGTTGTTTTGTGGCTGGGTTTTCTTTTGCAGCACTGTGCCTGCGTGATTCACTAATACTGCAGGTAGAAGCACTCTGTCCCCATTGATGTGTAACATTCCGTTTTATGAACACAAGTAACCAGGTTTTTTGTTGTTGTTTGTTCACTCAGTCGAGTCTGACTCTTTGCGACCCCATGAACTGCAGCATGCCAGTCTTCCCTGACCTCCACTGTCTCCTGGAGTTTGCTGTAACTCATGCCCATTGAGTTGATGATGTTTAATTCTTTATGTTATTATTAATGAATATTTAAGTTGTTTTCAGTTTGCAATTATTAATACTACAAGTAGCTCTTGTAAAAGACTTCTGGTGAACATGTTACAGAGTTCTGTGTGCTTAGTTGCTCAGTTGTGTTCAACTCTTTGCAACCCCATAGACTGTAGCCTGTCAGTCTTCTCTGTCCATGGGGATTCTCCAGGCAAGAATACTGGAGTGGGTTGCCATGCCCTCCTCCAGGGGAATTCACCTAACCCAGGGATTGAACCAAGGTCTCCCACATGGTTGGCAAATTGTTTACTGTCTGAGCCACCAGGGAAGCCCAAAGTTCTACAAATCATATATTTAAATCATATATCATATATATCTCTGCCCAGGTTTAGTTTTCCAAAATAGTCAAACCTTACCCTTCCACTAGCAATAAACAAGCATTTCATTTGCCCCACGCCCTCACCAACACCTGGTATTTGGTTTTATTCATACTCATAGAAGCATAGTTGAATCTCATTACGGTTTAACTTGCATTTCTTTGCTGGCTAATGGGGTCGAGCAACTTTTCATGTTTACTGGATATTTGGATTTTTCTCTTTTTATAAAGTGCCTATTCAACTTTATGGCCCTTTTTTGTATTTATTGATTTCAATTTTATTTTTATTACTGGATTTTTATGCACTTATATTAAAAACTATCATCTTTATAGAGCAAGTTGAGGTATAAACAGACACAAATAAGTGAAAACTATAAAATAGGTGCCAAATCCAAACTAACCATAAGCAAAGCATCGGGGACACAAGACTTAACTATTTGGTACTAATAACACTAAGGGAGGCTGGGAGGGCTAAATCCTACTTTGTAACAGCAGCATTTTTATGCAGAAATGACACAAGTGCCATGTTACTGTCAGTCCTCACCGATCCTTTGTGCTCATTAAGCTTTATCTAGTCTGGTGGCTCAGCAGTAAAGAGTCCTTGTGCAATGCAGGAGACCCAGGTTCGATCCCTGGTTCAGNGAGGCTGGGAGGGCTAAATCCTACTTTGTAACAGCAGCATTTTTATGCAGAAATGACACAAGTGCCATGTTACTGTCAGTCCTCACCGATCCTTTGTGCTCATTAAGCTTTATCTAGTCTGGTGGCTCAGCAGTAAAGAGTCCTTGTGCAATGCAGGAGACCCAGGTTCGATCCCTGGTTCAGGAAGATCCCCTGGAAAAGGAAATGGCAACCCACTCCAGTATTCTTGCCTGGGAAATCCCACGGACAGAGGAGCCTGGTGGGCTACAGACCTCAGGGTTGCAAAGAGTCGGACACGAATGTGAGACTAAAGTACCACCATACACTGACAAACTTTACGAAGCTTATTCTGAGTAAGTTAAGAGCTGTTGGAACTGCGCAGTCACAGATGACAGTTTCAGTTAGTGATAGCATTCTTATGTCCAGTATACTGTAGAATTTCACAGTGTAAATTGCTACACATTTAAAAATATTTATGTGCCAAAGGATAAATTAGCGGCAATTGCCTTTTTTTGGATTAAAATGTTAACTTTAAAAGAATATAGTCTAAATTTTTGACTACATATTAGTCACTGTGTATAAAAATTGTAAGTTATGGCTTTAGGGAACTGAATTATCCTAGAACTAGGATCACTGCAGTCATAAAAGAACATTATAGTTTTAATTTAATGGATAAATCAGCTAAGCTAAGGTATAGAATAGAATGCTTCATATTTTCAGGAAATAAAATGTTTTTTAATGGTCAAAAACAATATTGAGGACTCAAGAAAATAGACATGGTTATTACATGGGTCCTAGAACCAACCATATTATACTTAATTTATTACCACCTGAGTGACTTCACTTTCACTTTTCACTTTCATCCATTGGAGAAGGAAATGACAACCCACTTCATTGTTCTTGCCTGGAGAATCCCAGGGACTGGGGAGCCTGGTGGGCTGCCGTCTATGGGGTTGCACAGAGTCGGACACAGCTGAAGCGACTTAGCAGCAGCAGCAGCAGCAGCAGCAACAGACTTTTTAAAAATCACAATATTTTGAAGAAAGACATTTAGTAAGAGCTATTGAACAAAAGTATCTGTTAAAACTCAAACCTTCCCCTCTTATCAGTACCACGATAATCAGGGCAGATATTCAGTCAAATGATGCAATTTTTAAAATTGTAGGAAGATATTAATTGAATGAAGAAATATGCATTAAACAGGAACACCTAAAAAGACAAAGTGGAGACAGTGTTTTATTTTGAGGATCAGCAAATAAATAGATGAGATAATTATTCTAGCTAGTGAAATCCAAAAGTGTGAATTTTAATTTTCAAGGTTAAAACACATAAATGCTTGAGAGAATTTGATATTCTACTTAGTATTTTTAATTTATCAGCTAAATAAATCTCATCTCTTTTTAAAAATTAATTTATGTGTTTAATTGGAGGCGAATTACTTTATAATATTGTAGTGGTTTTTGCCATACATTGAGTATTTGTATTTATTAAATTTGAATATATAATCCCTTGCTTTCTTCAACTGGTTTATTGACTATAATTAATTGTTTTTGTAAAAACAGAAACTCAGCACGAGAAATGAAACTATTCATAGTCTCTGTTAACAGTGATTATATCAACAAGCAGAGGCGTAAGCAGCAAGCCCTTTTGGAGTTACTATGGAGAAGCAGATTTAGTAGTTACCTGTCTTAGCTAAAACCCATCAATTGTACCAGTAAGAGTACTGGGAGGTCATTGCTGCTGCTGCTGCTAAGTTGTGTCAGTCGTGTCCGACTTCAGATGCTTTATGGCTCCATAGGGGCGTATTGAAAGCAAGAAGCCGATGTCAAATCAAAACTAACTTGCATACAATAATAGTTGCAACTCCATAAATCACGGGGTCAATGAGTTACGGGGTCAGGGACTGTATTCAACTTTGAGATATTTTACAAATTTCCAGTGTTATCAAAAGCCTTTATCTTTGTTCTTTTTCTATCTGTAAATATATTTATCCCCAAATAACTGAGGAATGGCCATGTATGGTTTTACATCTTAAATTTTCCCTCTAACTTATTGGGTGGTTATTAACAATTGAATGAATTATTTAAGCAAATATTCCTAACTGTAAAACAGAAGTATAAATGGTAATAGTTTTGTCTTTATAGTGAAAGTCTCAAGGAGGAAGAAGAGATAGAAAACTTGTAACCACTTGCTCTGAGTTGGAGAAAGCAGAAGGCAAAGGGTGATGACCAGTGTTAAAAGATCTTAGATAATCAAGTGCAAGACAGGCTGTGCATTTTCTGATTACAGCAAGGCTGAGGGTGCCCAGGAATAGCCAATGCAATTCTGTGATTTATTTATCTTGTGCTAAATAGTAGGAGAGTTGCCAATATGTTTACTTTTAATTGTAGCATAAGTTGATGATAACTAAAATGAGAGAATCAAAGTTTCTCTAATTTTCATTGAAAAAAAAAATACACACATTTGTATCATGCTGCCTCAAGGAGTTTCCTTAATTTGCTGTGGGTGCTTTTATCTCAGATCACATTCACGTTGAGAGTCTGATGTACAGCTCTTTGAATCATTTTTACAAATCTATTTCTTGAACTTTTAATGTTTCAGTTATGAAAAATAAGGTTTGATGAAACATATTAAAATCAGAATGGAAAAGAGACTCTTCTCCATCCCGCCACTCCTGCTTCCTGAGAAAATTTCCTCGCTAAGGATGTCAAGGTAGTGAACAGATTCATTTATGTATTGACTTGTTAAACAAACATTCATCTTTGGACACATATACTATTGTCAGGCAAATGAAATTTTTATAAGCAGAATGAATTCTCTTAAATCCCTGTTTCTGACATGTAAAAATCAAAGAAGAATCACCACAAATGTCTTTTGGCCAACTATGGAGGAAAAGCCAAGCCTTTTGATTTAGAATGCTTGTTCACCTTACTTTATCCTGAACCTAGGAAGACTTTCCATTCTATGATTTTACACATAGAAGCTTCCAAAATGATTTCCCTTCTAGGAGATGCCAAAGTTCTATATAGCACACTACTACAGATAATTCTTTTATTATAAACCTTTTAAAGTACAAGAAACAGAAATGCCTACATCTGGATCGATTGGAGAGACTTTCAGGTAATTCAGTAAATAAATGATTTAGAGTCATCTATCCAAGTATATCAGGTTCCCTGATGGCTCTAAAGAATCTGCCTGCAGTGCAGAAGACCTGAGTTCAGTCCCTGGGTTGGGAAGATTTCCTGGAAAAAAAAATGGCAACCCACTCTGGTATTCTTTTTCTTTTTTTTTATTACATTGAGTTTTTTTTTTTTTTTAGTTTGTTTTGCTTTACAACACTATATTCATCTTGCTATACATTGACATGAATCAGCCACAGGTGTATATGAGTTCCCAATCCCAACCCCCCCTCCCCTCTCCCACCCCACACCATCTCTCTGGATCATCCCAGTGCATCAGTCCCAAGCATCCTGCATCAAACCTAGACCGGCGATTCGTTTTACTTATGATATCATACATGTTACAATGCCACTCTCCCAGATCATCCCACCCTCTCCCTCTTCCACAGAGTCCAAAAGTCCGTTCTATACATCTGTGTCTCTTTTGCTGTCTCCNCCCCACACCATCTCTCTGGATCATCCCCGTGCATCAGTCCCAAGCATCCTGCATCAAACCTAGACCGGCGATTCGTTTTACTTATGATATCATACATGTTACAATGCCACTCTCCCAGATCATCCCACCCTCTCCCTCTTCCACAAAGTCCAAAAGTCCGTTCTATACATCTGTGTCTCTTTTGCTGTCTCCCATACAGGGCTATCATTATCATCTTTCTAAATTCCATATATATTTGTTAGTATACTGTATTGGTGTTTTTCTTTCTGGCTTACTTCACTCTGTATAATCGGCTCCAGTTTCATCCACTTCATTAGGTACTCTTGCCTGAGGAATCTCAAGGACAGAGGAGCCTGGCGGGCTACAGTCCATGGGGGTCACAAAGAGCTGGACGTGACTGAACAACTAACGCTTTCACATTTTCATCCAAGTATATCATGTAAGAAGCTACCTTAGAAACTGTGTCTATTTAATTGAATTAGTTGCAGCTGAAATCATCTGATTAAGTGTAGAGATGTTTATTGACATTCTCGAAGACCCATTCACATTCAACACAGGTCATTGTAGAGAATCAAGTGGAAATGTGATAGGAATCACCTTTTTTGCATCTTTCCTAGTAATGACACGAATATCTATAATTCTTTCAGAGAAAAACTATCCAATTGGAAGTATTCTCTATGGTTGCATTGCATAGTTTCAATATCTTCCAATTAGCTTTCTATCACATTTAACCTGTTGGTTAGAGAAAAATGAGATGGATTAGAGTTCCTATTGAGCCCTCTGTGAAGCTGAATTTGATTAAGGCATCAGCCCTGACTCCTGTCTTTGAATTGCAGTGACTTTCTTACTATTCAGACATTAGTGATATCTCAGGGTTGACTTTCTGCTGTTCGGGAAAAGATCATGTTTCCCCAATATCACCTTGGGAAATTGGAATAGCAACATGATCTTTTGGGAAAACGTACAAAGAAGACATTCTGCATGGCATTTGCAGAGTTGTTCAGTGTCCTTCCGAAAGATCAAGGGTGGGCCTTTGAATTAACATGACTGAAGCGACTTAGCAGCAGCAAGGCTTACTCTAGGTTTGAATTTCACCAAACTGAAAACAACTGCAAGCATTCTGAGCTAATCAAATTAGTACATTTTATCCTGAACATCCATATTAACCAGCCATCCTGTTCTAAAACTGTGTTCCTTCCTCCCTGGTATAAGCACCTTTCGAATCCATTCCCATATGTATTTTTCACTTCTTTGCTTGTGTAAATTAACAAGTTTCGTATTTCTTCTAGTTGTAAGATTCCTTTTTCCAGGTTTGATATTTTGTGGTCTCCACTCCAGGCCATGCTGGCATAGAGCTAGAAAAGTTATAAGTCTAAAAGCATTCAATCGTGTAACTAGAAGAGCATCATTGGAACCACTCCACATTACTGCATTCTACCCACATTCACATTCTGCCACCACTGCCATGAGTATCTGAGAATCAAGAGCCCACAAGCAAAACATGGGATTTGAATGCTTTATAAGATGACTAATACTTAGCACATTTTATAGACAATGGCTTCCCAGGTAGCTCAAACAGTAAAGAATCTGCCTACAAGGCGAGAGACCTGTGTTCGATCCCTGGATCAGGAAGAGCTGCCGGAGAAGGGCTTGGCACCCCACTCCAGTATTCTTGCCTGGAGAATCCCATGGACAGAGGAACCTGGTGGGCTACAGTCCATGAGTCGCAAAGAGTTGGACATGACTGAACAACTAATACTTTACTCTCACGGGCAGTGTAATGCAAGAGAAGAAGTTCTTATTAGCTGTGGCATCTTCATTCTGATAAAGTGTTCTTTTACCGGTTCTTTAACAACATTGTCTCTCCTAAGACTTGCACTAAATATATGACTATAAAAATATATTACTTACCATTTCTTTAAAATAAGTTGAATAGTTCTAACGAAACACGTAGCTTATATGATACAGAGAATTTCTTCCATTCTCCCAATCTTCAGGAGTAATAAAATCTATATAGAAGTTACACAGAATCAGGACCTATTTAGTGGTTATGGCAGCAATGCATATTTCAGGAGGTATTATATGGGCTAAGGTACCTACAGTTTTCATGCTATTTTGGAAGCAAGAAATTTAAATATATCTTACAAATATGATAGAATTATTGCAGGTATATAAACTGTTGCCATATTGATTACAAAAATGGATTAAATGATATTTCATATAATTGTAATTTAAGATCATTTAATGAAACAGCCTATTTCTTAAAAATGTAGTTTTAAAAAGTAATCATTTATGGATAGGAGGGAAGTTAGAAGGAGGGGATACATTCATATATAGGCTTATAGCTAAATGACATTGTTGTACAGCAGAAACCAGTGCAACATTGTAAAACAGTTACACTCCAACTAAAAATAAATTTTTAAAAAGTAATTATTTAACATGGGATTCTTGGATATCACCAAATCTTCATTTGCTAATTGTTATTTTTGCAAATTATCTTCTCATATCATGTGTGATCAGACATGAGGCGCATCGTTTCCCAGATTATGCCCTAAAAAAGATGTTTATCTTATATTGGTGTCACTCTAGATCTTTTATAATGGAATATTAATGAAGGAACTTTAATTTGATCAAAAAAGTATTTGGAGAAAAAGACATATTTACCTGAAATTACATCAATCAATGTCAGTTTGGACGCTTGAACAGATTACCTGATAATTTACTAAAAGGCCAGCAAAGGAATCTAAGACAGAGTAAATTATTCCTGGGTATGTGGCATTTGAAATGTTTGCAGTTAAAAAAATTGTGAACAAGAACACTGTTTTTTGATATTTTGGGAAAATGACAGAATCACCCTATGGCTATTTACATTTACATGGCAGGCTCATACGACATTTTATTTTTTATCTCACTGTAAAGCTAGCTTTAAGCATATATACCTACACACGTCACATGTGCTTTTAAATGACCATACCAACGTTCATATGTGCAATTATATATGTTGATATATGACTATATTTATGTGTAGGTATATGTATCATCACTGTATTCTTTCCTGTTTCCTTAGTTTTTATCAATATGAATCTATTTCTCCTTAATCAATTTGATAAATTGATAAAAGAGTTTTATCATTGTAATTTTGCCCATAATTATAGCATTTTTTGTTTTTTGTCTATATGCAAACATTATTCATGAAACCATTTGGTCCCTTCTCACAGAATGTTCCTTTAACATAGAGAGAATTAGGCTAAGTTACATAATTTCCATGTAAAGTTCCAGTGTATGTCCATTTCACATTTTAAGAAACTGAGTCAAAATGAAATTAGAAGTGGGGAAATTAAGACATCACCATAGACTAGATGCTCCACACATAATGATGTGAACAGGTCCACTTTAATGCCTAAAATAGGTCTTGATGTGTTACACATTTAAAATAATTGCCAGTAAAAATCCATTCAGGTACATATATTCCTTGACATCATGTCTTTAAAAGTAGTTAGGAAAACTAGTATGACCTGGGAGTCCAGTCCTGTGAGTTTTAATCATACTGTGGGGCCTCCTCACCCTAGGGCGGGGTTGATTTTTATTTGTGATTAGACAGACCTCATAGGGACTGCAGGTGAGCGGAGGGCGGAGGCAAGCCTGAGCATGACTACCCGGCAGAGCCTTCACTTCAGACCCAGAAGAGGGGTGAGTTAGGAAACCTCTGACCTCACCAGTGTGGACTTTTTATAAGAGGATTTTGAAGCACAAAAGGCAAGCTAAGCCAGTGGCTCGTGTCACCTAGGACAAGAGAGGAGAAACCAAATATACTTTTTGTTTAAAACTTTGAAATGCTCCTTTTCTCAGTGTAAGTGGAGAGTGAAGTCACTCAGTCGTGTCCGACTCTGTGTGACCCCGTGGACCGTAACCTACCATGCTCCTCTGTCCATGGGATTTCCCAGGCAAGAGTACTGGAGTGAGTTGTCATTTCCTTCTCCAGGGGATCTTCCTGACCCAGCGATCGAATCTGGGTCTCCCGCATTGCAGGGAGACACTGCTGTCTGACCACCAGGGAAGCCGTATTTCAGTGTACCTTTTCTCAGTGTACCTTACGTTTTTCCTTCAAGTTCACCACTTCATCTCTAGTGCCTGATAGCCCTAAGGATCAGGCGCATGTTACTTAATCAAAGTTTGCTGAGTCAATAAACGACTATGCAAACCTCTCAAATCTATCTTCAGTCTGCACCCCAAATTCACTTTCTCCACTGCTCTTAGGCTATTATGCAAAAATATATGAAAGTAATAATGGGTTATAATGTTTTCTCTATGGAACAAGTATCTTTTGTTTTCCTCTGCATATTTTAAAACTACTTTAATATTATTTTTACTAAGGTAAAAACATCTCGCAGTTTTTAAAAAAGGTGTTCAAATTCTTTAAAAATAGCACAGATTTCCTCTTAAGTCCTAGTCTCAATCCCTACAGAAAAACTCTTGACTTTGACTCTTTCAGTGGATTTTTATTGTATTTACTTGTGTATTTCTAAAAGGTTTTCTTATCCTGCCTTTCTTTATTTAGCAATTTAACACACTGTTTATTGACTCTCTCTATAATACTTGAGTATTTAGTTCTCCTGCACATATGTGTCTCTCCCTATACTCATGCTTCACATGCAGTTATACCATGGCTTATATTTACTCTCTTGTTAGAGTTCCCATTATTCTAATTATATTCACATCTGAATAAAATGCTATATTATTATTACTTTTCTTTAGTCATAACCTTTTGTTTCTCCTGGAGTTATTAATATCCTTTTTCAACTTGTTTAGTATACTTTGTACTTAGTATAAATTATTCATGCATGCGTGTTAAGTCGCTTTAGTCAGGTCTCTTTGTGACCCTGTGGACCGTAGCCTGCCAGGCTCCTCTCTCCTGGGATTCTCTAGGGAAGGATACTGGGTGCCATGCCTTCCTCCAGGGCATCTTCCTGACCCAGGGATCAAACCTGTCTCCTGCATTGGCAGGCAGGTTCTTTACCACTAGCAACATCTGGGAAGCCCATAAACGACTCATAAATGCCCCCAAAAGGTCTTTCAAACTGTAACAGAACAGTCTAACTACTTTAAAAAACAACACCAGAAGCTTTCAGTGGCTTATCCAGTGCGAGTTTGCTTCTTGCTCATGCCATGGCCCAGAGGGTGATGGTTAGGGTTTCTATGCCACACGGTCATTCAGGGCCTCAGTTTCTTTCATCTCGGGGATTTAATGTCTTCTAGGGCTTCAGAGCTCTTCACTGAGTCTTTATGTCTAGATACCAAGAAGGAAAGAGAGAAAGCATGGAGGATCTCACAGGTCACTTTATAGGAATGACCCGGAAGTGGTGTAGGTCACTACTGTCCACATGCCACTGGCTGGAACTCAGTTACACGCCTCCCTACCGACAAAGGGCTGAGAATTGAAACCCAGTGGGACGCTCAGAAGAGAAAACCTGGAACTGGATGAACACTTCAGTGTCTGCTACATGGACATTATCAGAAATGTTTCAAGTGTACATGTCCATGAAATAATTATTTCCAGGAGACTTCGCCTCTGCCGTCCACTCTTCCGCTTCTATCTAGGCCTATTGTTATGGAGAATTCACNGGACGCTCAGAAGAGAAAACCTGGAACTGGATGAACACTTCAGTGTCTGCTACATGGACATGATCAGAAATGTTTCAAGTGTACATGTCCATGAAATAATTATTTCCAGGAGACTTCGCCTCTGCCGTCCACTCTTCCGCTTCTATCTAGGCCTATTGTTATGGAGAATTCACTTCACTCTCTCCTGTGTTGGGCCTTCATTTCCTGGGTTCCACCTCCTCTTTCTTGATTTATAAGCCTATTTGGGGGATCCTTCCTTAAACACAATAAAGGCATTATGTTTTCAGTTCCTTACATGTCTAAACACATTTTAATCACACTTGGCTAACATTTTGTATGAGTACCCAATTCTCATTTCAAAATAGTTTCNTTGGGCCTTCATTTCCTGGGTTCCACCTCCTCTTTCTTGATTTATAAGCCTATTTGGGGGATCCTTCCTTAAACACAATAAAGGCATTATGTTTTCAGTTCCTTACATGTCTAAACACATTTTAATCACACTTGGCTAACATTTTGTATGAGTACCCAATTCTCATTTCAAAATAGTTTCACTCATAAATTGTGAAAGAGTCTTCTGGATCCATTATTGCTCTTGAGAAATCCAGTACAATTTTTATTATTTTCCTTTGTATGTTATCCGCTTTATGTTTCTGGAAGATGTTTTTGTTCTTTTTGTTCCTGGGCTGCTAATATCTCAGAATGACGACTTGGTGTGTTTAATTGCTTAACAAAAAATTATACAACAGTATAATTATACAAGAGTATAATTTTATACTGTCCATTTTATAATTCACCCATCTTTCAAATTTGTACAATTTTGAGTGTATTTTGAATGTCGAATTTTTTTTTTTTTTTACTACGTTGAGGTCCACTTGTTTTTAATTCATTTTCTACAGGAGCAGAGTAAAAATGCATGTGTTCAGTTCATCTTGTTAAACCACAAAATACTCTAGTTTACTTTCACCAGAAAATAAACCTCCCGTCTCCTGGAGGCTGAGCTGAGCAGATGGAGAGACTTATGTACAATTGGTTGATTGTACAGCGGTGGGGAAATGAACTTTGGGTCCAGACATTCTGAATACAGACACCGAACCAAATCCCTGTGTTCACCCCACCAGCTGGCCTCCTTCTCTGATGGTATTTCCCCTCCTAGGCTTGACCGTCTTAGGTGACACAAGGAGTTACTACACCCCTCCTACAGGCTAGCAGTCTACAACTCCTCCGCTTCCTGATCAGTTACCCAGCTTCCATCTGACTTAGATTTTTCCAAACTGTCTAGTGCAGTTTATTCATCTCTTGATTTCTCTTCTCCTCTTTGTCTTCATGATTTCATAGCATATAAAAATGTATTTTGGATGCAGATCATTTTTAAAGTCTTTATTGAATTTGTTAAATATTGTTTCTGTTTTATGTGTTTTGGCTGTGAGGCATGTGGGATCTTAACTTCCCAACCAGGGATCGAATCCACACCTCCTGCATTGGAAACCTTAACCCCTGGGCCCACAGGGAAGTCCTCCAAATGTGTTCATTCTTATGTCAGAGGAGACTGGGGAGAGAGAGAGGTGTTTAACCATTTTTTAGCACCCAGGTACATTTATTTGTTTACTTTTGTGCTGTATTTATTCGGTGATAAGCTTATTGAGAGAAACTGTGTCTATTGAATTTGTGCTGTGCAAACACCAGGTGCAGAAAGGCTTTTTTTTTTTACATCACAAGATGCTGTCACCTTGTTTTCATAGTTTTTTATTCTGCTCTGTCTTTGGTCAAAGTGGCCTTCATGAAGTGGCCGGGAACCATTTTGCTCTCCCACTGCCATCTCCTCCTTGGAGCCCTCTTCTTACAGGGAAGCAAAGGTCCACCCTCTGGAGTANGGGCTCTTACCATCAGTCTAAACACCAAAGTTGTCTTAGTCTGTCTGAGATGTGATCTCAAGAGAGCCAGCCACATCGTGGGTGTGGCCGGATAACAGGTGCTTAATAAAGATGTGTTCAGCGAGTGTGTGTGTTGCTCGCTTTCCTCTGATCTCACAGACACGACCCCTGTTGACTGAGCTGCAGATCTCCGGAATGACTGTAGGAGGTAAAGGTGACCGCGGCTCGTGGGTGGATTGGATTGCATTGGCGAATCCAACTGGACTTGTGAATGGATTCCTGTGAACAGACCCTAACTTTTAAAACATGGACTTCCTTCTGAGCCCTTTTATTTCCGGAGACCCCTCGCCTCTCTCTACTGGCAACTCCTTGGTCTCTAGTTAACGAAGACCTCCCCTCCCGGAGGAGAAAATGCAGTGCCCTGGAAGCCGTTCTCACAGTGCCCAGGGGCTCTTTGGAAAAGAGAAATCCAAGAAAAGACCGAAAAATCAAGGACTCAAAATGAGCTGGCTGCTGGGGCTTGGAGACCCACAGAGCCGAGAACTCGGAGCAGAAACCGAGCGCCTTTGAGTCACCAGCAAGATTAGCCGGAGGTGCGCTCCGCACGTCCGCCTTAGGACTGGGAGACACGCCTTCGTCACACACGAGCCCTGTGGATCCCGGGGCTCGGCGGACTTGGGGGTGGTGCTTCCAGTCCTGCCGCTTGCAGTCCCGACGGGCAGGGGCTGGGGACCCGCCGGCTGTTGGAGCGATCCAGAGCCACAGGTTGGGGTGGGAAAAACAATCGGAGCGGTGCCGGACCGTCGCCCTGGAAGGCAGACCCCGGGCCGCCGCTGGTGTCCAGGAGTTCCAGGGCTTGGGGAAGGGGGAAGGAAACCTCTGAAACCCGACACCTCTCGCCAAGGAAAACTTCGCAGGCTGGTGAGTTGGGGCGGCCAGCCGGGCTGTTATTGCTGGAATGTGTTCCCACCCACTCGGGGGGTTTGCTGAGCGGCTCGCCTGCGAAAAGGAAGTGAGACGTGGATGGGCAGATGTAGGCCGGCGGCGAGGGACCCCGGGTCTGGAGCGGGGTTCGGGGTGTGAGCGCCCTGGATCGGTGGCTTCCACCCGGGAATCTGGTGCAGGCGTGGTGGGGCGCGGATGTCGTCAGAAAACTGGCTGGTGTCTGTCTTTGTTTTGGTCCTCGCCGATCAAACAGCTGGTTGGGATTTTGAAAAAAAGAACCTGGCTTAGCAATGTCAGTTTCCTTCCATCTCTATCTCAAAGACAACCAAAATAACAGTTCTTCATCATCATGTGTTTCGAGGTTCATTTAAGGAGAAGTCGTTTCGTGAGGCGAGACAAGGGGTTGTCCGTCCTCAGGTGAAACAGCCCCAGAGAAATCAAGAGTCTGTCTGATAGTTTTTTTTTTTTTTTTTTAAACCTGTTGTTTCAGAATTGTGATCCGGGTATTGCAGTCCTAGAAGGGTGTGTACACGTGTGTTTGTTCAACTGGTCACAATAAATGAGCTTCCAAGAGTTCCCAACTCCATGCGACATTATCTCTTTATCTGAAAGCTATTGAATAAGGTGGAATGTCCCTAAGCAAAAGCTGGAGCCTCTGTTTCTAGGAAAAGGCTGAGTTTGTCAGTCATCACACTTGCTGTTACACACTGGTTAACATTGTTACTGCTTTTTATTTCGAGACCTAAAATTAAGGATACGTACGATTCCAGTTGTGTGTCTAGCACCTTATTAAGACAAAGTCAACAACGTGCAGTTTCAGAGTTCTTAGCAACAAAATTATTACTGAACATAATAATAGTTATAGATTTTTAATCTGTTTCGAAGATATACTGTTCTCAATATTCACATCTTCAGTAATATTATAGATAAATAATATATGTGTTTTATGTGCACAGTTACAGAGTTCTAAATTTGAAGTTAACAGAAAAGTTAACTTCAGCAGTGTAGCCTCAGGCGTTTCAGTTTATTGAATTTTCAAGCTACTGTAAAGTCCAAATTGTAGTAAGAAGTGAGAGCCGTACCTGCCTTGTGCTGTTCCCCCATATACTTATTTTTCACAGTTTCCTGTTAATCCTCTACCTGGAGGGAATCAGTCCTTCTTGAAGGCAATAGGGGATTTTAGGAATGACCAAAACAAGATAATCTTGCCAGATAGTTTAATGTTAAGGAGGCTTTTCTGCTTAAGAACTGACAGTGGCCTCCCATAAATGTTGCCATCTTTGCTTTCGAAAGAACAAAACCTTGCCAATGAAACTGGACAAGCCTGTTCTCAAAGATGCCCAGAAGGAATCAAAGGGTATCTGTCAAATGTAAGCAAACCACAACTCTCTCATAGGCCATTTCTGGAACAGAAATCTGACTACCTGATAGGGAAGGTAACTTTAGTATAATTGATCTGCTCAGCTCCTTGGCACACCAGCTTATATTAAAATTATCTGCTGGTTTCTGAACTGCTTTTCATTATATTTAACTGTACTTCTGGAAAGATAGAAGCCATCCAAAGCCCCAGGTGGTTCAAAACAGAAATCTGCTGTTTTCCCCCCTTCAGCCTGGGAGACTTTTGGTTAGGTTTTTGGTCTTGCAGATCAGGACAGCATGAAATATAGACCAACTATTCACATAAAGCTCAGCTCACAATTAATCCAGTTTCTTGAGTTGATTCATCAAGGTAGGTTAACCAATGGTTCTGCTCTTAAGCAAGTAATTGCAGTTTTGAGAGACCGGGAAACAATTACTGTAAAAACAGACAGGACACGCTCAGTGTTTCCCATGAAGGGTAAGTCACTTTTTGGAGTTGGTGGCTAAAGGGGTATAATTTTTCACTCAGTATTAGGTGTAGAATGGAGCTGACATTTATTCTGTAGTAGTAGGAAGTAGCTACACCACAAAGCATAATAAAAACCAATTGTAAACCCCATAAATGGAGTTGAGAGTATTACTAAACGTGTTTCACTCCCTTTGCAATCATTATTCCTATTCTTTAAATAGTAACCTTCTCTCATAAGCCTTCCTTAAATGAAGGAAACTTGTCTGGATTATCAGTAATGAAAATAAAATGCTGTTTAACACACGGCCAAAAATTTTTGAATAAGTTGTCTTTTCTAAGTAAACAACTGGTGAGTATAGTTGAGAAAAAGAACTTACATTTCTTGTTCACTTCTTAAACAAATATTTATTAATAGTGTCAAGCCTTGTTCTGGGCTCTGTGTGAACAGAAGTGGGCCAAATGCACAGAAGTGCCAGACTCCAGAGAACTTGCCTTTTACTTTAGAGAATAAATGGATGTGCAAGTTAGATCTGTGATACATCGGAGATAAGTGCTAGACGAGAATGTAAAGCGGAGAAGGAATGAACAGTGGCAGCGACACGCCTGGTCAGTGTTGAAACTTTTGATCAGGTGCCCAGGGCAAGTCTAACTGAGAAGGTGACATTTGAATGTTGGTCTTATGGAAGCTCGGGAGTGAGCCATGTGGTTACAGGAGGAAGAGCTGTCTAGACTGAAGGATCAACAAGCAAGAGTTTGCCTGGCAACTTCCAGGAGTGGCAAGGAAAGCTGTCTGTGTCCCTGGGAGCAGGGTTGTCCTGGGGCAGGTCACAGAGGGCTTTGAAAGCAAGCATGTTGGCTTTTGATTTTTATTCTGAGTGAAGGAAGGTGACGCTATCGTTTAGATGTTGTCTGTTGAAAAGAAGCTGAAGCTCCAATACTTTGGCCACCTGATGCGAAGAGCCAACTTATTGGAAAAGACCCTGATGCTGGGAAAGATAGAAGGCAGGAGAAGGGGGGCAACAGAGGATGAGATGGTTGGATGGCGTCACCGACTCAATGGACATGAGTTTGAGCAAACTCTGGGAGATGGTGAAGGACAGGGAAGCCTGGCGTGCTGCAGTCCGTGGGGTCACAAAGAATCAGACACAGCCTAGGGACTGAAAACAACAGAAGAGACTGGAAAGCAGGGCTGGAGAAGGGCACAGATTGAGGCTGGAAAGACCACCTGGGTGAAGTGAGTGTAAGTCACTCAGTCGTGGCTGACTCTGTGCAACCCCGTGGACTATACAGTCCATGGAATTCTCCAGGCCAGAATACTGAAGTGGGTAGCCATTCCCTTCTCCAGGGGATCTTCCCAACCCAGGAATTGAACCCAGGTCTCCCGCGTTGCGGGTGAATTCTTTACCAGCTGAGCCACAAGGAAAGCCCACCTGGGAAGTCATTGCAAAGATGGATAAGGTCTATCTGAGAAAACTAAGAAGTCCACTCCATAACTTATTTGTTATAGAGAATTGTCTGTACTGAGAAGCTGAACTAAATGATCTTCAATCTCCCTTTCAAAACTGTAATCCTACAAACCCAAGAAAGAACACAATTTATTTGATATTTGATAGATTTTGTAGATCACATATTAAGAGATAACAGTGAAAATTTAGTTTATACAGTTGTAGAACATAGCATCAAAGTAAAGTAAATAATATCATAGTATATGGCAATTGCCTGGGGGAAGAAATGGCAACCCACTCCAGTATTCTTGCCTGGGAAATCCCATGGACAGGGGAGACTGGCGGGCTACAGTCCATGGGGTTGCAGAGGGTCAGACAGGACTGAGCAGTTGAGCTTGCACTCACGCATATATAGCCATTGTAGCTGCCATAGAAACCAAATGTCTAATATTCAGAAATGCAAGAACAACATTTTTTAGTAGGTAAAACTACAGTCTAAGATATCAAGATTCACATAATTTGGGGAACAATTTTAGAAAAGGCAGATATAGGTAGAAATCGGTGGGATTTAAATCAAACCTTTAAGAAGCCCATCAATAATCAAATTATACTGGTGCTGAGTAGTAAAGCTGAGTATGGCATTTAGTTTCCTTAAGGCACAGTTTTCTCCTGTGTACAACAAAAGAATAGACTGATTAGTTTAATATTCCTATTGTCTAGCTCTAGACCTGGGTAACCTACAACTCTTGCTTCCTGTTTAGTTCCTTACCTTCCTTTTCCCCTTGTTTCTTTCCTCTCTTTCATTTATGTACCTATGTATCCAGATAGATAGACATTCATAATTATAGGTGTATTTATGTGCATGAGTTTAGATATTCATAGACATAGATGTGTATATATATAAGTATATATGCACAATGTACACAGAGAGAAAAAGAAAAAGATAAATTCTATAAAAGGGCAAATTTCTTTTTGAGAGGCTTAAGAAAATATTCAAGATTTCATTTTAGCTTTCTTTCTGTAACCCATAAATTTATTGTCAATTATAGTGAAGTTGGGGTCAACCCGATTTGTTTTCTTGTTGCTCTCTTCTAATTTGCTCAGAAAAGTAAAACTGTGTGTTAAATCTGACCTGAGGGATATACCAGAATGAAAATAATTGGAAAAGGCAAAATGGGTCTGTGTGACATTTGTCCAATCTAACGTAGGCAAGGTCCTCAGAGTCTGAGAAGCTTGTTAAAAGAGTTGCTCAGCTCTCATGGGCTGTGATTCAAAATATACCATTTTCGTCAACAATGCCCTGTTGATATATGTTTCTGGATATGTGAAAATATTTTTTTTTTAAGTATAGAATGAAACTAGATTTTTCAAATAGGGAACAGAAAACCTGGCCTCTCTTGGTGCCTAAAATAGTAGAAGCCTTTTCCCAGATCGGGAGCTTCCTTATATTCACCCAGGGTGCCTCCTTGAGCTGACTTAGACCTCGGATTTTCTGAAATCTTTTTTCCAAATGCTGGGAAGCATTGGAGCAATGCATCTAATTTGTTAATTTCTTAATTTTTTTTTTTTGAGTGAACAAAACAACTAAACAGGCTGAAACTATCACACCCAGTCTCGGCCCCGGCCCTCCCTCATTCAAACTTTGATCTTAATCATTTCAAGGTTGGCAATGCCAGTTATCAAAGGCTGCGTCTCGGAGCTTGGAGGTGAGTGATCCTATGAGAAACAATACAGAAAACACTGTAAAACGTATCCTAGGAAAAAATCACTTTAGTGAAAATATCCTGGTATTTACAACTAAGGGTTAAAAACATGTAGAAACAAATTCAAATAAATACGACATGATATGACAAAGCCTTACTCTTTAATCTTATGTTAAAAATGAGATGCTAAGAAGATGTGGTACACACACACAAACACACACACACACACTCTGGAATACTGTGCTCAGTCACTTCAGGTGTGTCCAACTGTTTGTGACCCTATGGACTACAGCCCACCAGGATCCTCTGTCCATGAAATTCTCAAGGCAAGAATAGTGGAGTGGGTTGCCATGCCCTCCTCCAGGGATCTTCCTGACCCAGGGATAGAATTTGAGTCTCCTGATCTTCCTGTATTGCAGGCAGATTCTTTACTGCTGAACCACTGGGGAAGCTCACACAATACTACTCAGCCATAAAAAAGAACAAAATTTTGCCATTTGCACCAATATGGATGGACTTGAAGGCATTATACTAAGTAAAATAAGTCAAAGAAAGATAAATACTGTNTAGAATTTGAGTCTCCTGATCTTCCTGTATTGCAGGCAGATTCTTTACTGCTGAACCACTGGGGAAGCTCACACAATACTACTCAGCCATAAAAAAGAACAAAATTTTGCCATTTGCACCAATATGGATGGACTTGAAGGCATTATACTAAGTAAAATAAGTCAAAGAAAGATAAATACTGTATCATATCACTTATATGTGAAATCTAAAATGTTGTTTCCCTGGTGGTAAAAATCTTCCTGCAATGCAAGAGACCCAGGTTTGACCCCTGGTTTAGGAAGATGCCTTGGAGAAGGGAATGGCAATCCACTCCACTATTCTTGCCTGGCAAATTCCATGGACAGAGGTGCCTGGCGGGCTACTGTCCATGGGATCGCAAAGAGTCAGACACAACTGAACAACTAACCTATCATGTCAAAGAAAACTAGTGAATAAAATAAAAAGAAGCAGACTCACAGTTATAGAGAACAAACCAGGGCTTATGCACTGGGGGAAGGGCAGTGCAAGGACTGGGGAGTGGGAGGTGTAAACTACTGGCTGAAAGATAGTTTCAAGGATGCATCGTACAACCTGGGGAACAGAGCCAATATTTTGCAATAACTCTAACTGGAAAATGACTTTAAAAAATCATATAAAAATTTAAAAATTAAAAAAAATACAGGATGCTAGTTAACGAAGCCTGCATAGTAACAACAAAATGGAATGAGCAACTTTGGGTTTGCTTTTTTCTCAGGACTGCATTAAGCCATCACCAGGTGCTAGTCNAGCAGCAGCAGCAGCAGCAGCAAGGGAATAGGCTTGGCACCTTGAGAAAGCGAATTCAAAAGAGTAAATTTCAAGGTTTCATAAATGTTAACTATCTATTTAAAGAAAGACATGTGTTCTGTTTCATCATGTTTTATTACCAGTAGAAACATTTTGTCTTATTTTTCAGGAATTATGTTCTTTAAAAGTGCATAGAAATTGAAATAAGAGGGTTAAAAAATAGTTCACTGCTTTTTAGTCTTTTCTGCCATAAACAGGTTATAGTGTACTGTCACTTGATCCAAAATATGAAAATAAAAATCCAAGAATTCTTAACATCCTTTGGAGAACACAAACTCTACCTGCAGAGTATAAACTTTAGAGAAAATGCCAAGTTGCTGGGAGGTGATTCATGGGGTCACACAGAGTCGGACACGACTGAGAGACTGAACTGAACTGAATCATGTTAAAGTTGAAATTTAAAATTATTTATTATAANTCCAAGAATTCTTAACATCCTTTGGAGAACACAAACTCTACCTGCAGAGTATAAACTTTAGAGAAAATGCCAAGTTGCTGGGAGGTGATTCATGGGGTCACACAGAGTCGGACACGACTGAGAGACTGAACTGAACTGAATCATGTTAAAGTTGAAATTTAAAATTATTTATTATAATAAAGAGAGCTGCCTGCCATGTTAAAACTAACAATAGCAACTTGCTGCTGCTCCTAAGTCGCTTCAGTCGCGTCCGACTCTGTGCGACCCCATAGACAGCAGCCCACCAGGCTCCCCCATCCCTGGGACTCTCCAGGCAAGAACACTGGAGTGGGTTGCCATTTCCTTCTCCAACGCAGGAAAGTGAAAAGTGAAAGTGAAGCCGCTCAGTCGTGTCCGACTCTTCGCGACCCCATGGACTGTAGCCCACCAGGCTCCTCTGTCCACGGGATTTTCCAGGCAAGAGTACTGGAGTGGGGTGCCATTGCCTTCTTCGAATAGCAACTTAGTTTCTGGTATAATTTTTACATATCTGAGTTGTTTACTAGAAATATTCATTATGTGCTGGTTTGTGTCAATAGCATATTTAGTCATTTGATCGAAAGGATGTGTAAGACATAGTTCCTACTCTTGAAGAGCTTAGAATCTTTTGATGTAGATCCATGAGCAGATAATTTGAATATAACCTGGTAAAATTTGTTAGTGGTTTGAATACAGTATTGTGGTAATAATGAGGAAGATAAAACCTAAGGGGGCTAAAAGTGTGGAGAGAGCAATTAGAAGTGGGACATACAAATGGTCTGAAATTAGCTCAAAAGATGGTTAAGGTTGGAGAAGAGAAGTCAGGTTAGAGAAATAATTAATGAATGGCATTGACCAGCTGTAGGAGAAAAGAGAAAGTTTTGTGGTTTCAACCATTAGGAGGCATTAGATGAATGAACGGTTCCCAGAATTGAGATTAGGTGTAAAAAAAAGGGAGGTACGTTGGAGGAGAAGACCAGCTGCTTTCAGGCACCTATAGGGACTCAACTGGATTCATCAGGACAATGCCTTCAGGACTCTAAACCTTCTAGGAGAGGTCAGACTGGTAGTAGTAACTGGGAAGTGCTGGTCTGCAAGTGACCACCAAAACCCATAAGGCCTAATGCCATCTCTGAAGGAGACTCTGGGAAGAGGGAGGTTTAGTGGCCATAAGATAGGAGTCATGATTTTCCCCCTATGCTGTCAGCACCAATCGGCTTTGGCTAATAAGGCCATTTACATTCTGGAAGGACTTAGGGGAAATGTAAGGTTATATATAATCGTGTTAATTGCTATTATTATTAAATTGGGAAGATATATTAAATATGCCTGTAGCTCTTACTTATGAATCGGGCATCATTTATCCCTGTCTGTGGGACAACCACTTTAAATATTTCTGTGCCCTAGGATTCTGTTCACCCATATTTTCTCCCAGCCCCATTTGTGAAAACTGACATGTGATAGCTCGGTTAGGAACGTGTTCTAGGACCATAGAACAGAAGACTGAGCAGAGTACTCAAGTGATCGAATCTATTGATTTCGGCTCATTAATATCATGCTTCAATAACTGATGCCCAGCACATAGTACTTGAAGAACAAATTAACTGCCATTCCCTTTATTGCACTCAGTAGCTTTGTTCCAGCTCTGCTGCGTCTGAATTTATGACACTTCTAATCTCAGGATCTGCTCACCAAAACGTTACACAATGTACCTCGATGTTCTAAAAGAATTCAAGGATAATTATCTAGTACTGATTACTTTTGAAATGTCCAACCCATGTAAAATACTGTTACATAATTGACTTGTAAATGTGTGTCCGCTGACCAAGTTTAAGGCAAGGTATTCTCTGTCTCTCACTTCCTCTTCCCCAGGCCTTGTGTCCACCCTCATGTTAATACGCTTTCCAGTTCATTGCTCGAAACAGTTTGGGAACTATGTTGCTACATTTAAGAACATTCCTTATACAACCTCCTGACTGGCTCTCACTCTCCATCGCAACTCTTTCTGATTATTAGATAATCAGCCTGAGAAGCATGACTGCTTGTCCTATTGAGATGTTCCCTCTGTTCTTTCTCTGCAGGTGTTGAAGGACACCTTTGCTACGGACGCATCATGTCAGGCATCTAGTTCAGAACAAGTGTGTTTTTTTATAAAGCCTTCTCATAATATGCCAATAGCCCATTATCTGTGTTCTAATTATTATAGATAGAGAAAGAAGACTTCTAAACAACATTTTCATGACTCATCTAGGAGTTAGACACGTATCCATGTCTACAAATACCCCAGTCAAGATTTCTAATTAAAACCATGTTGACTTTAGTCCTTTTTGTTCTCTAGCATTTGGTTACTTACATTATTTACAAGCTGTTACCCAACTGTGAATCTTCTAGATTATCCCCTTCCGTAAATTCATCAATATTTCATATATTCTCTTGGGAAATATCAGTGTCTTTCTTGTTTGAGCTTTCAGTATAGGTAAGCTAGCATTAGGGACACAGATGTCTTGGTTTGGGCACTCCCACTTGTGTGGTAATATAGCAATAAACATGAAGAAAAGACAAATATCATTGCAAAAAATGCTTTGTATAACTTATGATGAACATTTATAGACCACTGTGAATTATGACTTTTTGGCAGGATTGTCAAGGGTGAAAACTTGCATTGGTGTTTAATCTTGGATTAAAGACGGATAACAGGCATCCTTATTTTCAGCTTTGAAACAGCAGCAGCTGCAGAATGTATCCACTGAATGAACCAATTTTCAAGTTCAAGCCGTTGTGGAAGAAAATGAGAAGTTTGATAATTTTGATTTTAATGGGTGCAGTTTTACAAATTCTGTGTTCTCTTACAACTGCTTCCTATTTGGAATAATTTTTACATGTTACTTGTTGAGATTTCAGCCTGTATTAGTGAATACAGGCTATATGTCAGAGTGTGAAGGGGACGAAAGAAGTTAAACAAACATTTTCACATTCTAGCCATGATCTTTATAAACCTAGTTTCTTTTAACATAATTACCAAAATTGGTCCCAGGCACAATTTAAAGGCAAACCTGAACTGAGAGACCCAAGCAATAGGAAAGTCAACTCTGAATCACAGAGTCCCAGTGAAAGGGGTGTATATAGGCAGAAAGAAAAGTTTTTGATCTATTTAGGGCCTTTCTCTTGGCCTGATGAATTATTTAGCACCCCTAGATACTGAGAATATATTTTAAATACTGTACTAATTAAGAAAAGTCTGAATATACTAAATCTTGAATAATACATTCTTGTTTGTTTGTTGCACTTAGTAAACTTGTTTATATCACTTAACTCTGATTACTCAGAAAATATTCCTGTTTAACTGGATCTGAAATGAACTGGTATTAGAATTAACGAGAGTGAATATTTTTATGATATCCATTCCAGGAGTGAGTTTCCAGAACTATGTTCATATGATAGCAATGGGGTCTATAAGTAAATCCATAACAGTAGTAGGTTTTATTATGAAACTTTATTAAGGAAGAAACAGAAGTGCTTTTCTGTAAACTTTTGTAGACATGATATATCCTCAGTTTCTCTTGTGTAATTGGAAATAATGAAGCTTTTTATAAGGCCAAATATTCCCTACGGCCCCTAAAATTCTGTCTAGGCAAATAATTTTATGTGTCTGTTTTATCAAGGAGGGAAGATTGTCTCCTTGTATCTTTTTTCCTTGTCATTTATTGAAGGTGGAACAAAGAATTTTCTTTTTAGTACAAGGTCATGAGTAAAATTGATCTCTCTCAGAATTTTATCTCAGAGCCTTCTTTTCTCTCAGAGCCCACTTTTATTCTTTTGATACTTTTCTACAGTGCTAGTACTAGTGTGTTGCTTTCAAGCTAGGAAATCAATGGCTTACTAACCAATCATTTCGGGGAATTAATTTCTGCTAAAGTAGCTATGACTGAAAACAGATAATGAATCATTCTTCCAAGTAACCACGGTTGCTTTTTCACATGTAGCAAACATCCAAAGGCATGCCTACTGTTAGACATTCTAGACTTAAGAACAGAGTTATAGGGCAACGATGTGGAGCAAAAATAATTTTATCAGTAAAAGCCAATGTAGCCCATGTGGATGGTGACACCCTGGCCTAGAATTCCTGGAGCAACTGCCATTTAAAACCTTCCATTACTAGGGCAGACTCTGGGTTAAACAGATATTCAAATCCCTAGTTCTGAAAATATGATCCTTTTGAAGAAAGGATGCCCTTTCTGTAGAGCCTCTTGGAAAGGAAGAGGCTCCACCCTCGGAAAGGAAATAGTCCTTTCACAGAGTCTGAGGCCTGATCACCAAACTGCTTGAAACACCTCCCTGTGTATCCTTCACAGTAAGTCCTCAGTTTCCTGTCTTCTGGGTGAACCTTACAAGTAAATGTAAATAAGCTCAGTTGCTAAACCGTCAGACACTGGCTAGTCTGCAGGTTAACAGTAACTGCCTTGAGTATTTTTCCGACAGGAAGGGTGGCATTTTTTTCTTAGTTAATCTCAGCCAACTGCTGATATAAGAGGTGGGTTCATAAAACCTGTAGTTTCTCTAAAAGAGCTCCAGATCCACAAAGGCAAAATAAATAGCCAACCTTATAGACAGCAAAAGATTTCTTGGTTGTTTGCATCTTGGTAATTTTAGAGTAATCCTTAACACCACTACTATCCTCTGACTTGCTGCCTGCAGAAATAAATACCCATCTACTATTCAGTTCACTTTCCAGCCTGCCAGCCTAAAAATACAGACTTGTTACATAGAATACAGTGGTTCAAAACTGAGGATTTCAACAATTCACAGGTACCACAAAGAGATACCACAATGGCAACACAAAAGGACTTTCCAGGTGGCGCAGTGGTAAAGAATCCACCTGCCAATGTAGAAGACGCCAGTTTGATCCCTGGTAGATCCTACCCCAGGAAGATCCCCTGGAGTAGGAAATGGCAAACCATTCCAGCACTCTCGCCTGGAAAAATTCGTGGATAGAGGAGCTTGGCAGGTAGACAGTTCATGGGCTCGAAAAGAGTCAGATACGACTGGGCACACACACACACCAAGAGATAACTGTTTGATTTTCTCAGAGACAGAAACACACCTTACGGATCATAGTAAGCAAAACTGCCTCCAGGATTTGCCACATAAAAATACTTGGAAGCACTGTCAAGTAACAAGAAAGATTAAATGTCAGATGGCAGAAGACTTTTATGGCAGAAATAGCCTTATAGTAAAATAAATAAGTTCATCACGGGAAATTTTAGTCCTGGTTTTCTGTCTGTACTTGGCTTATTTCCCAAATAATTAAGTCAGTTTTAGAAAGTTTAGAAAACTGCAATGAGACTGGTTTACTCTCTTATTTTTAAGCAGTAATATGTAAGCAATTTCTTATTTATTCTGCTATGTGGGAAACCTGTGTCAGAAAACAACTGACATTTTTAGAAATAGTCTATGGATTTTTCTTTGCAGAACTTTTAGAACATGTAAACAAATACATAGAAATAATTTCTAGTCTCTTCAATGAGGACTTGAGATTTTTGAGTTTTTTTTTTTCAGAAAAAGAGTTCTATAAAGCTTTCTGTTTCAAAGGAAATTTATATAGATATTTTCACATAATTTTTAGCCTGACACTGTATATCTGGGCATTATCAAGTCCATCAAAGCTTACATGATAATGTAAAAAAAAAAAAAATGCCCACTGAGAACATACAAATAGGCTAGGTTCAGTTCAGTTCTGTTGCTCAGTCATGTCTGACTCTTTGCGACCCCATGGATCACAGTATGCCAGGCTTCCCTGTCCATCACCAATTCTCAGAGCTTGCTCAGACTCCGGCTAGGCTCAAACTCAAAATAGGCTAGGTAGAATTCCTTTTTCCTGTGGGCTAAAGCAGAATTCAGAATATTGACTGTTATATATGTTAAAACACCTACTGCCATTAATTAAGTTTTATCTGTCTCTTCTTGTAAGAGCAAAATGCTTATATAAAAATATTCTTAGTTTGGAGGGCTGCTGCAACTAAAAATTTCACCTTAGATTTGCTAGTTTCAGGCAAAAATGTCTTAAATCCATGCATTCGTATTGTTTTTTTCATGAGCAGAAACTGTAAACATCTATGAAGTCAGTCACTGTCCTTCCAAATTGCGTGTCCCCTTGTCACTGGACTTTCTGTCAGCAAGTAATCTAACCTGTTGAGTTTGTGGTTAAACTTTTTCTGGTGATTGAGGTTCAGGAAGACATTTTAAAAAATTAGCACCAGGTACCATTGATATTTATTAAAGCTTTGTGGTAATAGTGAAGCTATAATGTTAGATTTTCAGTAAAATTCATGGTTTTGCTTTAGCAGTGCCAAACTGCCTTACATGGAGAAGATGATTCTGAAGGGAGACCTTGGAGTTGGGGTTTAGAAAGTGCATCAGGGATGTATTTGCACTCATTTTTCCTGTTTCCGTTCCTGATTTCCCAAGGGACTGGGGCTTTGTATTAAACACATTAAACAACTGCCATGGCACCTGAGGACCAGTAAGAATAACAGGAACGTTTCAGCCACACTGGTGTGTGCCGGATGCGTATCATGTGGGCCAGGGGATAATGGCAAACCGTCACAAAAGAAAGCAAAGCCAACTGCTTATTTGGAAATTAGACACATTTAAACTTTTAGCTCAGTCTACTTGATTCTACTCCTTGGAAGGAAAGTTATGGTCAACCTAGACAGCACACTGAAAAGCAGAGACATTACTTTGTCAACAAAGGTCTGTTTAGTCAAGGCTATGGTTTTTCCAGTGGTCATGTGTGGATGTGAGAGTTGAACTATAAAGAAAGCTGAGCGCCAAAGAATTGATGTTTTTGGACTGTGGTGTTAAAGACTCTCGAGAGTCCCTTGGACTGCAAGGAGATCCAACCGGTCCATCCTAAAGGAAATCAGTCCTGAATATTCATTGGAAGGACTGATGCTGAAGCTGAAACTCCAATACTTTGCCCACCTGATGCGAAGAGCTAACTTATTTGAAAAGACCCTGATGCTGGGAAAGATTGAGGGCAGGAGGAGAAGGGGACGACAGAGGATGAGATGGTTGAATGGCGTCACTGACTCAGTGGACATGGGTTTGGGTGGACTCCGGGAGTAGGTGATGGACAGGGAGGCCTGGCGTGCTATGGTTCATGGAGTCGCAGAGTCGGACATGACTGAATAACTGAACTGAACTGAACTTGATTCTAATGCTTTAAGTATCATATGAGAAAAAGATTATTTCCGTTCTCCTGAAATATTAAAGGTGAGTGATGAAATCGTCTTTGAAAGATTACTTTGAATTCTATAAAGTTAGGCCAAAATCAAGCTATACATTTTCTCCCCTTTCAGATAATCAAGAATAAGCTAATTTTTAAAAACATGAATATTAAAGCAACGTTCCTCCTATGCTGATCTGTTTGCCAGTTGCTCATTCGAATAGCAGAGAAGGCAATGGCACCCCACTCCAGTCCTCTTGCCTGGAAAATCCCATGGGCGGAGGAGCCTGGTGGGCTACGGTCCAAGCATTTTCACTTTTCACTTTCATGCACTGGAGAAGGAAGTGGCAACCCACTCCAGTGTTCTTGCCTGGAGAATCCCAGGGACGGGGGAGCCTGGTAGGCTGCCGTCTATGGGGTCGCACAGAGTCAGACACAACTGAAGTGACTTAGCAGCAGCAGCATTAAAATAGATTTAAGACCATAGTCCGAATGAAGCCCAGGAAGTATAAGTGCTTCCAGAATCAGAAAAGCCCTTCCAGGGACGTCCCTGGTGGTCCAGGATTTAAGACTCCGCACTCCTAATATGTGGGTCCTGGGTTTGGCTCCTGGTCAGGGAACTAGATCCCACATGCTGCAACTAAGACCCGACATGGCCAAATAAATGTATTTCTTAAAAAAGAAAAGAAGCCATGCCCCTTACCCTGAGATGGCTTCAGTGAGCAGAGAAGAATCACAGTAATCAGGGGTGAGGGGCAGGGGGCGGAGGGGGCGTCCTGAAATAACAAGAGTATGATTTCAAGAACCAAGCCAAGTGCACGAATAAAGCATAGTGCACAGTTACAGGTTATCTGTATATCAATATCATCTACAGAAGATAACTTTGTGAAAAAAACATTGAATCAGCCATCAGCTATGACAAATAACCATGAGTCAAAATATCTGCGGAGCCCTGTGGTGCTAGTAATCCCAATAATTTTCACTGAATGAAAGAGCCAAGAGGGTTAATTAGTGTTGGCCCCAAGTCAAGTTATAGGCAGAAAACCAGGCTGGATTTTCATTTCATGAGCTAATAAGTTTTCATTCAGAGCTACTTTTTACATAGTTGATCCCTGGAGGACTTAACTATGAAATATCGTACTTGAATGGACAGATCTGTTTTACTACTAGTCCTAAAAAATTCACATGGATCTTTCCCAATCTGCCTTTCTGCCAGTTTTTGCCTACTGTGTGTGTTTACATTGGTGGCATTGTGAAAATAGAGGGGATGGTGAGGGGAGTGTGCTGTTCCTGGTTTAATTCTGTTTTTCATCATCAAAGCCAGAAACAGGAGTCCCCATTCTGAAGCTGGTACTACAACTTTTACTAATGATTTGGCCAAAATTAACGAAGTATGTACCAAGCTACTTTTCTCTCAGACATATCAGCATGGCAATACTCGGTCATATAGCCTGATACGCATTTCTACCTTTAGGGTAGGAATCTACTGGGACAGGCAATATAATATAATATTATGTAATATATATTACGGATATAACAAAAGGGTCACTGCTATAGAAAAAAAGTAGACTTGTGAAGGCAATAGAATATAATATTATATAACTATGGATATAATAAAAGGATCACTGCCGTAGGAAAGGAGAAGGTGATGGCACCGCACTCCAGTCCTCTTGCCTGGAAACTCCCATGGGCGGAGGAGCCTGGTGGGTTGCAGTCCATGGGGTCGCTAAGAGTCGGAACGACTGAAGCGCCTCAGCAGCAGCAGCAGCAGTCATAGGAAAAAGTCAGCTTGTGAAGTAGGTTANCCGTAGGAAAGGAGAAGGTGATGGCACCGCACTCCAGTCCTCTTGCCTGGAAACTCCCATGGGCGGAGGAGCCTGGTGGGTTGCAGTCCATGGGGTCGCTAAGAGTCGGAACGACTGAAGCGCCTCAGCAGCAGCAGCAGCAGTCATAGGAAAAAGTCAGCTTGTGAAGTAGGTTAACGCGGGCTCCTTTGTAGGCTCATCTGTTTCTCCTCTACTTTTCGGGGGACACGAGTCCCCTGTGGGACTCTAGCTGCCCCCTCTGCCTCTGCTCTTCTTGGCTTTACCTTTCTCACATTTTCACGAGGTCACCAAAAAGTACCCGCTCCTGTTTCCATACCTGGGGGCTCTCCTTTCTTTTCATCATTTAATATTCTGATTGTTGCTAATGTGCTGCTGCTGCTGCTGCTGCTAAGTCGCTTCATTCGTGTCCGACTCTGTGTGACCCCATAGACGGCAGCCCACCTGGCTCCCCCGTCCCTGGGACTCTCCAGGCAAGAACACTGGAGTGGGTTGCCATTTCCTTCTCCAGTGCGTGAAAGTGAAAAGTGAAAGTGAAGTTGCTCAGTCGTGTCCAACTTAGTGACCCCATCCATGGACTGCAGCCTACTAGGCTCCTCTGTCCCTGGGATTTTCCAGGCAAGAGTACTGGAGTGGGGTGCCATTGCCTTCTCTGGCTAATGTGCTAAATGACCAAAATTTAATAAAACGTTCACCTTGGGAAAGCATACACTCCATCCTCCCAATGTATGGATCGAGTATGTGTGACCTTGCCTACTGGCTGAGATGCCTTTGTAACTAACCCCCCAGTCCATACTCGAGGTGTTCTTTGCAGACATTGACTGCCCTGCTTGGAGTGGGGAACATTCTGCGCAAGTTCCCAGATGAGGTCAAAGAAGTTGGCACTATCCCTTCTTGTCTCAACTCCTGCACAGTAAACAAATATCCTTTGCGTGGTTTATTTACAGCCAATTTTTTGCATTTTTGTGCATCTAGGTGGTACTTTTTCTTGTAAAATAGCTCCCAGGCATATTGCTGAAGGGCCATCTGTCTCATGTTCCTAAGCTCAAGAAAGCTGTGATGTGTCTTATGAAGAATATATGTGTGTTAAATGTCATTCAGGCGTGAGTTAGGGCACTGTTAGCTGTGAGTTCAGGGTTATTGAATCAACAATCTATATTAAATAAAGTCTCTTTAAACGGTTGCTTTTGTTAAGTTGCTTAGTCATGTCCGAATCTTTTGTGACCCCATGGACTGTAGCTTGCGAGGCTCCTCTGTCCCTGTGATTTTCCAGGCAAGAATCCTGGAGTGGGTTGCCATTTCCTACTCCAGGGGATCTGTCTGACCCGGGGATTGAACCCACGCATCCTGCTTGGCTAATGGGTTCTTTATCACTGAGCCACCTGGGAAGCCCCTCTTTAAACAGAAACACACG
>SJYA01002847.1:0-11091 GCA_006410615.1 Neotragus moschatus
ACACTCTCTTGAACAACTGAAATCTCAGCTCTTCCGAGATCACCCACTGCCCTTGCTTTTCCACAGCCTCTTGTCTCAAATCTTGATTTTAATTTCTTGTCTTTAATCTCAGTTTCCATAGTGTGGTCAATTATCTTCTCTAACAAGACTCAAATCCTTTTTGTCTCATGTCATTTCTTTTCTCTCCAGTCTTCCCTCATTTTTTCCCTCTTGAATTTCAGGCCTCCTCCTGGATGTTTGCTCGCACTTCCTCTGAAAAAATTCACCTGCTGTGACATTATCAATGGCAAGCAGCGTGTATGCATCTGCCTTCTTCCTTCCACTCTGGGGCCTCCTCAAGGGCAGAAAGTGAGCCTCCATCATCTTTGAATTTCTGGCGTCTAGCACAGTAGGCCGGGATACATAGTACATCCTCAGTAAGTGCCAATCAGATTAAATGAGTCATCCATTACCCTAATACTGAAGCAAAGCCAGTTATTACACGCCTTGCTTACATGACTTCAGAAGTTCCCACCATGAAGATAACTTCTCTGTCTCTAAGCTAGGAGACATATAACTCCTTTATGTTCAGTCTTGTCTTTAACTTTTCTCCTGTGCCTCTGAACTGCCTTTATGAGTGCCACCACCCTCATGAATGCTTCATGAAAAAACTAAAATTTAATATGCAAAGGGCTCAACACAGCTTTCCCACAAAACCTCCAATGCTTCTAACTACTCTTTCAGTCCTTCAAAATGTACTTGAAGAGTCAGAATTTGTAAAGTCGCTGAAGAAATCAGTTGTATGTTCATCTACACACACACATGAAGGTTTATACTTTTTTAAAGCTGTGATTGATTTGGTTGAAAAATGGCTTGTTGTCGTCGTTTGGTCACTCAGTTGAGTCTGACTCTCTGCTATCCCACGGGCTGCAGCCCGCCTGGCTCCTCTGCTCCTGGAATCCTCCAGGCAAGAACAGTGGAGTGGGTTGCCTCTCCAGGGTAGCTTCCCGACCCAGGGATCAAATCTAAATCTCCTGCATTGGCAAGCAGATTCTTTGCCACTTGGCCACCTGGGAAGCCCCTGAAAAATGGCTGGACTTCCTTAAACATGGTGAGTTGTCAAATAGTTGACCTCTCAGGCCAGGTTCTAGAGGGAAATCAGAAGAGCTGGAATAATTCAGGTGTCTCCACGAGTTAGAGATTCCACGACGCCATAGGGCTCCAGGGCTCCAGTAGAAAAGACTCTGTAGGAGACGGGAACTAAGACACGGAGAGAAAAAGAGGCATAGACTGGGAGAGTTTTGAGGAGGATGGGTACTCGGGGAACACACACAGGCAACGGGCTGGGAGAACTTAAAACAGCTGGCTGAGAAACGCCTCTTCCTGAGTGTGTAGCAAGTATGTCCAGACATGATATTCAGCACTGGTATTCTGATTTCTTGACTACGGATAGTAGGAGAGGTCAGACAGGATCAGAAGTGAGTAGATGTTCAATGTAGCCGGTGGAAATGAAAATGACCACAGAAATGGAGACAGAACTAGAAACAAAAATAAGAAAATCAAGGCAGTGACAGACCCGGGCTTCAACATGATACAATGTTCTGGTATATTTCTTCACAGAAAGTGACATGACCTAACTAATCTTTCTTAGACTATCCATCCATGCTGGAGAAGGAAATGGCAACCCACTCCAGTACTCTTGCCTGCAGAATTCCATGGACAGAGGAGCTTGGCAGGCTACAATCCATGGGGTTGCAAAGAGTCAGACAGGACTGAGTGACTAGCACTTTCACTTGCCCCTCTTTCAGACTATCTGTGCACAACAATTTGTGTGAGCTGTTAATTATATTAATTTTCCAGACTGGCAACACTATTAAGAACAATATTTCAAGACAAAGATCAGTAAATATATTCTTAAGTGACCAGACAGTAAATATTTCTAGTCTCTGCCAGCCATGTGATCTCTTTCCAACTACTCATCTCCGCTGTTGTGGCACCAAATCAACCATACATTATACATAACCGAACAGGTGATGCTGTGTTCCAGTAAAACTTTATTTGTAAGAAGGGGCTGTGGGCCAGATTGGCTCCAAGCCAGAGTTTGCAGATTCCTTTACTAAGATGAGGCTTCCCTGGAGGCCCAGAAGGTAAAGGCTCTGCCCGCAATGTGGGAGACCCAGATTCGATCCCTGGGTTGGGAAGATCCCCTGGAGAAGGGAATGGCAATGCACTCCAGTATTTACTAAGATAAAGGAATAGTACTTTGGCAGGACACATCCTCAAAGCTTTCATTATAGTGCCATGATGAAAACGTCATGCAATGTTGCGACGCCTGCTTCCCACCTCACTCTCCTCATCCCAGCCCCACACAGCATGTCCACACACCCCTCTTATAATTCAGCTTTCTTTTTTTATTTTATTTTATTTATTTATTTATTTATTTATTTATTTATCATCTCAGGTGTACATGAGTTCCCAATCTTGAACCCCCCCCCCCCATAATTCAGCTTTCTAAAGCGCACATGCTCAGTCGCTCGCTCGTGGCTGACTCTTTGTGACCCCATGGACTGCAGCCCACCAGGCTCCTCCATCCATGGGATTTTCCAGGCAAGAGTAATGAAGTGGGGTGCCACTGCCTTCTCTTTCCAGAGCTTTAGGTCTGTTCAAAAACATGGCTCCTTGGCCCCGACCTCTGAGCCATGCTAACGCTTCTCCACTGGAACAGCCACTCGTCTCTCTTTCAAAACCCCATTCAAATCTCACTTGTGCCGCACACTCTTCTTTAGATAAACTAACCAGTCTCCACTTCTTCAGTTTAGTCAACATTGACACATCCCACTTCAAAAACAGCCTGAAATCGTCATGAGAAAAAAAGGATATTTTAACACTAACCAACCNCCCCCCCCCCCCATAATTCAGCTTTCTAAAGCGCACATGCTCAGTCGCTCGCTCGTGGCTGACTCTTTGTGACCCCATGGACTGCAGCCCACCAGGCTCCTCCATCCATGGGATTTTCCAGGCAAGAGTAATGAAGTGGGGTGCCACTGCCTTCTCTTTCCAGAGCTTTAGGTCTGTTCAAAAACATGGCTCCTTGGCCCCGACCTCTGAGCCATGCTAACGCTTCTCCACTGGAACAGCCACTCGTCTCTCTTTCAAAACCCCATTCAAATCTCACTTGTGCCGCACACTCTTCTTTAGATAAACTAACCAGTCTCCACTTCTTCAGTTTAGTCAACATTGACACATCCCACTTCAAAAACAGCCTGAAATCGTCATGAGAAAAAAAGGATATTTTAACACTAACCAACCAACAAACTTCACAGAATTAGAACAGGGCTGCAATTTTTAAACTTCATGATAGTAATTATAGAGCATTTGTATCCAGATCTATTCCATCATCTCTCCAAGGATGCAGAACTCGTGTCTATTTTATTATGGTTTCTCATAATTCTTCATTAGAAATATATTTAGATAGTCAGCATATGACACTATCTGAACTAGTTCACAAGCCAGTTTCACAAAAATCATGACACGATTCAGCAGTACAAACACGTCTTAAAGACCAAGATCATCTCGTGTAACAATTTTTCAAGGAACCAAATATCTTATTCATTTCACACAAATACTTCACAGAAAAGTACATGCATAAAAACGATCTGATGACTCAAAATGAAACTGGACTGTAATGCAAATCCAAACAAACTGCTCAGTAGAGAAGAAATGGTGGTGGGGGAGGAGGGAGGAGACAGTATTCTAAAGTGATTCTAAATTTCATCTGGAAAAATAAATGCATCGTTATTAGAATTAAGAAAACTTTTACAAAGAAGTAAGTTCAAAAAACCGACTATATATACATATACATATATATTTTTAAATAATTTGCTACTGCTGCCAAAACGACAGGCACAGCAATGAGGAAAAACGTATGGACAGTTCATGATAAATGTGTCATTTAAAAATCAACAAAGAAAGAAGCATTCAATACATGGTACCAAAAATTTGTCCAGCATTTGACAAAAAAAAAATTAGGTAGGTCTTTGCTTTATACTTTCCAAGTATTTCAATGCAAAGGATAAAACATAAAAGCAGCAGAATAAAATAAAAACTTCAAAAATATTAAAATAGAGAAGACGTTTGCTAAGCTGTGACAATTAGATGTAGAAAAACTGGATGTTAAAAAAACAAAACCTGGAAAATCTTTGCAACAAATAGTTCAAAGGACAAATAAAGACCCTTAGTAAATAAAAAGCTCTTAGATAGTATTAAGAAAAAATGAAATCAGTTGGCAAAGAAGATGAACCATTCTTTTATAGAAAGAATAAATTTGAAATTTGGCAATAAATATGAAAAAATATTTGGCAAATTACAATAAGACAAATTTTCAGCTGCCAGTGAGGAAGTTCACTTTTATATATAGTTAATCAGAATGTAAATTGGTAGAAACTCTCTGGAAGGCAATTTAAAACATACAGCAAGGTTTTAAAAGCACATGACTTTGAAATTTCAATTTTAGAATTTTACCCTAAGGATATAATTGGACAAGTGTACAAAAATATGTGCACATAGATGTCCAAGGCAATTTTTTGTTTACGAACATTCAGAAAAAACTAGCAGTGGCTTTGTTAAATAAATGAATACGTATGGACTGATGCAGTACATTTACATTTGAAGCAAAACCTGGCTTTAAAGAGTAGCGCCTACTGTGTATGATCAGCTATTCTAAAAAGTACCCACAGGTTTAACCGTTCTCCACAATTTCTCCATAATTCTTTAGTCAAATCATGATGTTTATTAGAGTATTTTGGCAAACTCTAGTGCTTACAAATGTTATAAATAACATGCTTGAGCAACTTCACAGGGCTCTGCAAAATAATTCTAGGTAGCAGGAAAGGGCAGGATCAAGATTATCTGCATTTCAGAAATCTTTTTTGAACTTTGTTTACAGCAAGATAAAGAATAATCTGATTATTTCCCTGCATCCACAGTTCAGGTGAAAGCTTCCATGGAGGTTTATCAGATAGATATTTGAGAGCTTTCTGTAGAAAATACTGAAAACAAACTTTTCAGTGTCAATACAGAAGGGACAAGATCATACGCCTGGTTTTCAATGAAAGCTAAATCAAGTTTCATTTTCCCTGTCAGTTAGGACATTTTTAATAATTTACTAAGGCTTATGACCAAAATCTAGAGAAGAGCCTGCCATTAGCAAATGTGCAGAATCTCCCACTTTTCTAGCGTAGCTCCTTCAGAGCACCCGAATCACTTCCCACGGAGGTGCTGGCAGGTGTCTGCTGCAGCAGGGCAAGAGCCACCCTGGGCTCCCCGGGTGGCTCAGCGGGAAAGAGCCCACCCGCCAGTGCAGGAGACACAAGAGACGGGGGCTCAATCCCTGGGTCGGGAAGAACCCCTGGAGGAGGGCACGGCAACCCGTTCCAGTGTTCTTGCCTGGAGAATCCCACGGACAGAGGGGCCTGGCGGGCTACAGTCCATGAGGTTGCAGAGAGTTGGACACAACTGGAGCGACTCAGCGCACACACATCCAAGAACCACCTCAGAGCGCCATGTACTTCGTGAAGCACAGCAGCGAAATGCACTGAGAAGGGCTGTTTTCTCACATGGAAGTCAGCTCGCTGGGGCTCCCCCAGTAACAACAGGCCTTTCAGCTAAGCAGGTGTTCAGAGACAAACAGGCTGAAGGTCTAAGCTTTTTTAGATGGGAGGTGCTACTTCTAAAATTATTTAAACCAGTTTTTTTTTTTTTTAAGCCACATAGATTGGCCTTCTTTATTTTAAATTTCTAAATCTTACGTAAACTGAAAGAAGCAAGTCATTTATATGATGGGCTTAAAATCCTTTAACAATGATTCTTCCTGGATGTGTTGTCTGGCTTTTACTTTTTCCCTCCAGAAAAGGTAGATATTGACCCATTTATTTACTTATTGTCATTTACAGTTCCACAATCCCTTGTCTTCGATTCTGATATTTCAAAAGTTCTGGAACATTCTATAGTTTTGTGACCTGAATTGATGTGAAGACATTCCATGATCCTTTTTTTTTTTAAATCCTACTATCTCTGACCACTGATGTGTTTGCTATAGAAATAATCATCTGTGTCATTACTGAATGTTGCACTAGAATCCATGGCAGGTTACACAGTAAATGTTACATGTAGCATATTAACTTCCTAAAATGCAAAGAATTTCTGAACTCTGAGACATCATCTATGACTCCCAGGGTTCTAATTAAGGAACTGCGGCCAACAAAAGTTCCTTTAAATTGCCTGAGGTATGGTTTGAAAAAAATTATTACAGCGATTATCTTATAATTACTTTGGGGGCTCACTGTCAATACCTAAGCCTATTTAAAGTAAGTGGCTTCCACTACCGTGAGAATACGCACCCCTAGCCTGCTCAAGTTAATTAAGCATAAGGGCCTGAACATGTCCAGTTTCTCACATGGACACAGTACAGATCTTTACTCATTGTTTGCTATGTGGTAGTTTTATTTTTTTTGGAGAACATTATCATGTTCAGGACTACTAATCATATCTATAACAGTTTTGATTGTTTTATTAACTACTTAACTGGCTTAAATGGTAAGGAATCCGCCTGCAATGCAGGAGACCCAGGTTCGATCCCTGGGTTGGGAAGATCCCCTGTGGAAAGAAATGGCGACCCACTCTGGTATTTCTGCCTGGAGAAGCCCATGGACAGAGGAGCATGGCAGGCTACAGTTCATGGGAACTGAGCGGACACAACTGAGCAACCAACACTTTCACTTTTACTTAAAGGGACATATTTAATTTTTACAGATATCTGAAGCAAGTTTTATGCACCCTGAAATAAATAACAGTTTAACCATCCAGGTTTCACTCATGTCATAGAGAAAAAGATGCACTTCCGTCAGGACCTGACATGATCTTTGCTCTGAAATTGATGTTCCGTATTCACGGCCAAGCTTCCCAAAGTATTTTTTTTTTTTTTTTAAAGCATACAGCTCTAAAATTCAGAGAAGGCAATGGCATCCCACTCCAGTACTCTTGCCTGGAAAATCCCATGGACAGAGGAGCTTGGTAGGCTGCAGTCCATGGGGTTGCAAAGAGTTGGACACGACTGAGCGACTTCACTTTCAGTTTTCACTTTCATGCATTGGAGAAGGAAATGGTAACCCACTCCAGCGTTCTTGCCTGGAGAAATCCCAGGGATGCGGGAGCCTGGTGGGCTGCCGTCTCTGGGGTCGCACAGAGTCGGACACGACTGAAGCGACTTAGCAGCAGCAGCAGCTCTAAAATTGTCAGTGCAACTTGGGATAGGCATATCCCATAGCCTTGGGATAGGCACATAGCTATGAGCTGTGTGATTATGTATGTTTTTATATATACATATTTTAACTATACATTCATCTGTTTGTTTGCAGACTGTCCCTATTCCAACACCCACAAACCTACCTGCCATCCCCCCGCCTTTTGCCAACACAGACACGGCTCCTACAACTTCTACTCCTGTGCCTAAAATACCAATCCTGGCTAAAGGAGTTTGGGAAATGATGACATATTTGAAGAACTCTTCACAGTTCAAACAAGTTTTAAGCTCCTACTGTTCTGTGTTTCACTCATAAAAGTTACTCCTTCAGTAAATATCATTATCGAGTTCCAAGAACTGTCTAGGCATTGAAGATAGATCACAATGCAACATAAGATTCACTTACGGATATGCAAGAAAATGTGAACAAATAAACAAGCTGGCAGAGGATAAACACTCACCTAGTGAAATAAGTTAGGTTTACAAGGCATTCTATACATTCAGGCAGAAGAGAGAATGCAATATATGATAAAAAGCTATAAAAATGGGCAAAAGGAATGAATTACAGATGATCACACTCCAAATAAGAGCTAATAAAGAGAAGAAAGTTCATTCATTTAGACTTGAGTATTTTATAACCTCCAATGAAATACTCATCAATAGATCCTAAAACCAACAGGTGACAGATGATGGGGAACTTAGGATGGGGAAGCAGGCTGGTGGCATGTGAATTCACTGATCAATATAAGCATCATGAAAGAAAATGTCCAGATGTTATCTAAACCTTGATGTGAGGCAAAATGATGTATATAAGACAATCCTTCGGGGAAAAGTGGAATCTAGATCCAATGAAACGTTTAGATTCAACCAGCAGTTTACAGGAAACATGGAGAACAGAATAACATGATAAATGACACCACAAGGAAACGATCAGCCAAATCCAGATTTGGAACATGATACACGAAAAACGACTCAGTCAACAGTAAAAGCAGGAGGGATGGGAAAAGTTACAGAGTTTAAAAAGACTTAAAGAGACGTAATAATCACATGCAATGTGTGGACCTTGTTTGGATTCCAATTCAAACCTGCCAACTGTAAAAAAGAGATTTGCAAGACAACAAACGAACATCTCCGTATGCTATTAAAATATTATTGATAGTTTTGCTAACTGTCATATCAGCATGTGGCTATGAAAAGCAAAGGAAGGGACTTATTTGTTAGAGATGCTCCTGAAATATTTATAGGTGAAATAATACACTACCTGGGATTTGCTTTAAAATATTCTAGAAGCATAAAGTGGAAGGAACACTATATGAAAAGATTGGGAAATGATGACATCTGTTTAAACTTAATGATGCCAGGGCACTTTGCAATTTTCTTTATGTCTTCCTGTTTTTGAAAATTTCTGTAATAAAAAGTTCCAGAGGTTTAACATATCAATAAAGCAAATTCTACATGTTTTTAAATGTAACAAAGGAGATTAAGACTCAGTGTGCCTTCTTTACATCAGCACTGGGGTGAGTATCTACAGATTCCTCCAAGATTTAGACTCAGTTACCTCCGTAGAGTCACAGAATTGTTAAATCTGACAGAAAGCCCTGGGAGACACTAGATAAAGGACAAGCAGTTGGTCAGAGAAAGAAGCAGAAATCCCAGCTGATCTGAGGACCAGTTCACAACTTTGTCCTTCTGTCCCTGTGCCTCGATGCTCCGTTCCTTGGCATGGTGGAAGCGGAAGTGACTGGGGTCCAAGAACAGGCAGGCAGAACACACAACCCTCATGAGGGAACACACATCCCCAGCAAGCACACAAGACAGCCCGCCTCACACCCTCTCCTCTAGGCATCTGTGTGGCCCTCACGCCTGCACAGGTGCTTACCATGAAATTCTAAAATATTTAAATACTCTAATTTTGGCATTAAAGTAAAAAAAAAAAAAGGTATGGGGGAGCAAATGCCAACAGCTGGATTTTTTTTAAAGCTGACATAGATAAAAATGTATTCATTAAGTGTTTATAAAAGTCAAAATTCAGTCATTTGCTAAACTGGGTTTATTTGGCTACTGTTCAAACACCAACCTGTCAATCTGCAGGAGAAAAAAAAGCTGTGTGTTTTTAGCTCTTTGAACATCAAAGCTTTTTTTTAGGCCCCCTGAAGTGGATCACAGCAACCATGTTGCTTCGAGCCCTGAGCTTGCGTCTCGTCCTGGTCATCCTGTGTCCTGGAAAACTAGCCTGACCGGTGGAGTGCGCCATTACTCAAGGACAAGAGCAAGCAAGTTCTATCCCCATCCCAACTTTAGGTTCTTCAGTTCAGTTCAGTTCAGTTCAGTTGCTCAGGTGTGTCCGACTCTTTGCGACCCAATGAATCGCAGCACGCCAGGCCTCCCTATCCATAACCAACTCCCGGAGTTCACTCAGAGTCGTGTCCATCCAGCCATCTCATCCTCAGTCGTCCCCTTCTCCTCCTGCACCTAATCCTTCCTAGCCTCAGAGTCTTTTCCAATGAGTCAACTCTTCCCATGAGGTGGCCAAAGTACTGGAGCTTCAGCTTTAGCATCAGTCCTTCCAAAGAAATCCCAGGGCCGATCTCCTTTAGAATGGACTGGTTGGATCTCCTTGCAGTCCAAGGGTCTCTCAAGAGTCTTCTCCAACACCACAGTTCAAAAGCATCAATTCTTTGGCGCTCAGCCTTCTTCACAGTCCAACTCTCACATCCATACGTGACCACCGGAAAAACCATAACTTTGACTAGACGGACCTTAATCGGGAAAGTAATGTCTCTGCTTTTGAATATGCTAAGTTGGTCATAACTTTTCTTCCAAGGAGTAAGTGTCTTTTAATTTCATGGCTGCAGTCACCATCTGCAGTGACTTTGGAGCCCCCCAAAATAAAGTCTGACACTGTTTCCACTGTTTCCCCGTCTATTTGCCATGAAGTGATAGGACTGGATGCCATGATCTTCGTTTTCTGAATGTTGAACTTTAAGCCAACTTTTTCACTCTCCTCTTTCCATTTCATCAAGAGGCTTTTGAGTTCCTCTTCACTTTCTGCCATAAGGGTGGTGTCATCTGCATATCTGGGGTGACTGATATTTCTTCTGGCAATTTTGATTCCAGCTTGTGTTTCTTCCAGTCCAGCNTGGAACTTTGTTGACAAAGTAATGTCTCTGCTTTTTAATGTGCTGTCTAGATGGGTCATAACTTTCCTTCCAAGGAATGTCTTTTAATTTAATGGCTGCAGTCAACATCTGCAGTGATTTTGGAGCCCCCAAAAATAAAGTCAGCCACTGTTTCCCCTGTTTCCCCATATATTTCCCATGAAGTGGTGGGACCAGATGCCATGACCTTAGTTTTCTGATATTGAGTTTTGAGCCAACATTTTCACTCTCCTTTTTCTATCTAATCAAAAGACTCTTTATTTCTTCTTCACTTTCTGCCACAAGTGTGGTATCATCTGCATATCTGAGGTCATTGATATCTCTCCCAGCAATCTTGAATTCAGCTAATGCTTCATCCTGGCCAGTATTTCTCATGATGTATTCTGCATATAAGTTAAATAAGTAGGGTGACAGTATACAGCGTTGAGGTACTCCTGTTCCTATTTGGAACCAGTCTGTTCCATGTCCAGTTCTAACTGTTGCTTCCTGATCAGCAACAGGTTTCTCAAGAGGCAGGTCAGGTGGTCTGGTATACCCATCTCTTTCAGAATTTCCACAGTTTATTGTGATCCACACAGTCAAAGCCTTTAGCATAGTCAATAAAACAGAAATAGATGTTTTTCTGGAACTCTCTTGCTTTTTCCATGATCCGAC